>JAAVUD010000143.1:0-134678 GCA_014898915.1 Fusarium chlamydosporum
GCCCAGCCCAGCCCACCCACCTCCATCATCACCAGCTGGGTCCAACACCAACTAAAAAATCCACCCCCCCAAAAACACAAGACCTGTTCTCTCTCATTGCACCGCTCCACTTGCTTTACTGTTTTGTCCATCCATCCATCCATCCCATTTCACTATTAACTAGTCTCCATCTCGACTTTCCTCACCAAATCTCTTCCACCTCACCTTACCTCTTACTTGTTCGACCCCAATACTCGGACTCGATCTTCACTGCTTTCTTTATACGCGACAATGGTACTATAGATCGATCTCTTTTCACGTCCGTCGTGACTTCAACTACTCAAGACCCGCCTCTGCGAGTCTGTGATCCCCTCCAGCATGTCGAGGCGACCACGGCCGCTACAACAATATTTGCCGTCATGGATTCCTCACAATACTACCACAACCACCATCATCACCACCACTCACACCGCCATCACCACAAATCACTATCGCAGCAACAGTCGTCCACTTCCCTCTCGTCGACGAACAGGGGAACCCCGCCGCTGCATACCCATCTCCCCTCCTCTTCCTCGATGCCTCTAAGGACGGCAAACAGCACTCCGATGTCTTCTCCAGGCCTCTTCAGCCCATCGGCTTCTCGACAGAACCTCGTCACTTCCGTTTCCGAAAACAATACGCCTCCGAATTATGCACAGAGTCCACTGCTGCATCCTTTGCAGATGCACAAAGTTAGAGAGTAAGCAATTGTTATGGAAATATGGTCACCCAGTTTTCTGTGGTTTCACTCATCCCGCTTCCAATCGGCTTTGCGCCTATGGCGGGGGAAAGGCCAGGGAGACTGGCATGCACTAGCCGTTACATTTCTCAGACACTGACTGATTTGTCAACAGGACACACAAGGCGCTCATTGATTCAGATACCGCTACGGGTCGGAAATTAATCAATCAATATGAAGTGATAGAAGAAATCGGCCGTGGTATGCACGGCAAAGTCAAGCTGGCCCGGAACCTCGAGACAGGCGAAAACGTGGCCATCAAGATCATCCCTCGCTTTTCTAAGAAGCGGCGTCTTGGAAAGGTTACGGCAAAGTCTCCCCAAGACAAGACGAAGAAGGAAATCGCTATTTTGAAGAAGATCCGCCATCCCAACGTAGTCGCCCTCCTCGAAGTTATCGATGACCCCGAACTCAAGAAGATTTACATGGTGCTCGAACATGTAGAACTCGGAGAAGTCGTATGGCGAAAGAAGGGTCTCCCTCACATCTGTTTGTACGAACGACGACGCATAGAACGCGAGATGCGAGGCGAGCTTCCTACTCCTGAAGAGGATCGCTACGAGCAACTGCTTGAGCACCGTCAGGCTGTCAAGCAGATGAAACGAGCCAAGATGGCTCAGAATTACCCGGGCCAAATGAACTGGAGTTTCGAAAACGGTGGAGCAGACGAACCTAGCAGCAGCCTGGGAAGCCAGTCTCGTATGTCTTCCATGCAGGACTTCGCCATGAGTGACGGCCCGCCGTCTCGACCTACCTCACGACAGACATCCCGTGAGGAGACCAGGCGACATTCTCGATCACGCTCCGTTGTTTCATCGACTCGCGCCGTAGAAGATCCCGACGAGTTCATTAACTGGGAAGACGACATGGAAACACCAATGGGTCTTCGATCCAATCCCACCTCAAGCACCGCCCTAGACGGCACTATGTATGGCCCTTACGTTGATGAGGGTTTCCGTGGTCGCTCACCTAGTATGGCTGACTCGATTATTTCTCACATGTCATCCCTTGACTTCAATCCTCAGCAACACGACCCCTTTTCGGATGACTTTTCCTACGTACCGTGCTTCACCTTCGACCAAGCTCGCTCGACCTTTAGGGATACAGTGCTCGGACTGGAGTATCTGCATTACCAGGGTGTTGTTCATCGCGATATCAAGCCGGCAAATCTTCTGTGGAGCAAGGAACACCGCGTCAAGATTTCTGATTTCGGCGTTTCTTACTTTGGCCGACCTATCCGTGATGGCGAATTTGATGACACTGTGTCAGAGTCCGAGGCTAAGGACTTTGACGATGATCTTGAACTCGCCAAGACAGTTGGAACACCAGCCTTCTTCGCTCCCGAGTTGTGCTACACCGATCTGGACACAGAACAACCAAAGGTTTCTGAACAAATCGACGTTTGGTCCCTCGGTGTGACCCTCTATTGTCTCATCTACGCTCGAATTCCTTTTCTTGCCGAAGACGAATTTCAAATGTTCCGCAAGATTGCTACCGAAGAGGTTTATATCCCCAAACGCCGCTTGATGCCCGTCCATCCTTCTACTTCTCCAGCTGCGACATCCCTCTACAAACGACAAAATACTCACCCCTACCGTGATGATAACGACTTGGTTTATGAGGAAGTCGACAACCTCCTTGTTGACCTCTTACGGCAGATGCTCACCAAGAACCCCGAACGGCGAATCCGGCTTCGCGATATCAAGCGCCACCCCTGGGTCGTCCAAGACATGGCGAATCCCATTGGCTGGCTCGATGATACTGATCCAGCCCGACCTTCATCTGGTCGCAAGATCCAAGTTGATGAGAGAGAAATGTCCTCCGCCGTTGTGCCTCTTACCTTTCTGGAGCGTGCCCGCTCGGTTGTTAAGAAAGCTGTAGGCAAGGTAATGCACCCCCTTGTGGAACGAAGTGATAGCAAAACGCGACGTCGAGCCAACAGTAGTGCCGCTAGCTCCGCCGGTGACAGTGTCAGCATGTACAACAATGGACCTCCGACTCCTCAACAACAATACCGTGACAACCGACGCAAGAGCCTTCGTCCAGATGATTATTTTGCGAATGCGATGCGTGATGCTTCTGCACCCGAACATCCTCTGTCAGTCAGTACGACCGCCAGCCCCCAGCCTGAATCTGTCATCTACGACCCTTTGGCAACTGTCCTTCCCGAAGCAGGCGTTTACCGCGGCCATGCCCATGCTCACAGTGAAAGTGAGTCTCACCGTGAACCTGAAAAGTCCACATCGGCCGCTTCCCTATGGCCATTCCATCGTCACGCCCACAGCCACGGAAGTAGCAAGACTACACACCACTTCCTACATTTTGGCCCTACCGTGCCCATCTCTCAAACCACACCAACAACCCCGAGCTTCGCCAGTCAGGCCGATTCACAAGAAGACTCTGGAGCTGAAACCATTCGCAAGACTCGTGATATGGATCCTATGGATTCGATGGATGAAAGCTCGCGATCGAAATCTGTTGATCGTGGGCTGTTCTCTAGCTCTGACAAGCGTGCCGAACCCAAGGTGGGTGTGAATACCACAGTTGCACCCGGTAATGTTCAACTACCCCCTCGCCACGGACGGCAGCCTGTCAAGTCTATCGACCTGGGGAAGATCTCGCACCAAAGACGGCTTGAGGCATCTCTGCTTTCTTCATCACTAGCTGCTGCGGCTGCTGGACATCGCTATAGCCATTCTGATTCGATTCATGCTCCTGATGCTCCTGCCGTTACCAAGGCAAGGCCTCGATCCCTTCAAAGGATGGACAGCGCTCCCATTACCAGAACCACACCCCCCCGTCAGTCAGAAGATCTTTGCATGCGAAGATGTGACCGACCACACTCAGAACATATCAGCTTCTCCTGCCCACCTTCGCCTATTCAGGAGGAATGGGATCGAGACGAGCCTCTTCCTCGTGCAGATACCATGCCCACTACCAAGTCTTCGAGCATAGATTCCATGGAGGCTCTGGCCACACCTTCAACCAGTCCAAGTGAAGTCACCAGCCCTGTTTCAGCTCTCCCTTCGACTGCCAGCACATCGGAGCGAATGCTGGCATTCCAGTCCGACCCTTCATTGCCAGCTCTACTGAGCGGTGCCAGCTCCGTCTCCGCTGATATGGAGGCCGAGCTCCTCTGTAAACCGGGCATCGTCAGTGCTCATCCACAGTTACTTGAGACTACCGATAGTTTGACGCCACCGGCGTTTGACAAGGAACATGATGGATTCCCCATCAATCATGTTTATGGTCATCCCCCTGCCATGGACAGCGGCTCTCTCGCTGTGCACCTCGAAGGCAGCGCTCGAGACTCTGTGACAAGTACCCCTCTCGCACGACCTGTGGACGACGAGTTCGACGACGACGACGACGACGACGGTAGTGATGACGGGATACTTCTGATGGCCAAGTCGAAGAAGAAGCCAGTACAAAGTACACCACGACCCGCAGCCTTCAACCCCAAGAGACGCGATACCAACATTAGCATTGCAAGCACCGAGACCGCCAAAAAGGTGCCAACTTCTGCATATGGTGACGAGGGGACGTCATCTTATGAACCATGATACCCCTCCCCGTTTCGTGGCAACATTTACCAAGTTCTTTTATTTCCCTTTATCACATACTTTGTCAGATGCTAGATAAGCACTGAGTCTTTTTTGTTAGGGTTGCATTACCAGCTGTCTGGAGAAATATTTTCAAGCATTAGGCCCTTTTATATATAACGGGCCCGGGATCGCATCAGGTGTTTTTCTTGTTATTAGACCGTTTCTTCAATCCCAAAGAGGGATTTCTACTGCATTGCTATTCATGGCATATCATGGGCGGCTCAATTGCTATAAACATTTTACCCCGCGTTTTCTTTTTTGGGGGACGAGTTGCTTCTGGGTGGGATGAGAGTCGGTTGATGGATGTTCGGACGAGGAAATGAGCATAATGATGGGTTATGAGATGGGATGATTGCAGATGAGTACAATGAGGTATATTGAACTGAGGCAGAGGCCCAGAACTTATCCGTGTCGCTGGAAGCCAGTCCTGTGAGCACGGACACATTGTTTACATATGGGAGAGAGTGAATGAACGGAAGCACGAACCATGATTGCTTGCGTTTCTTAAGCTGGGTTATACACCAGCCTGTTGGAATGGGCAAAGTGGGCATTGGTGCATCTACATAGATATAGGAGGGTAACATGTTGCTTTTCTTGTTGGACATATTCTAATCATTGAGGATATGTGTCAAGTGCTGAGCACAAGACACCGATAATAAATAGCCGCTTGAAACTGACAAATTTCGAGTATCATATGTGAACATCTGGTTTTAAAAGTCAACGTAGTAAATGTGTATTACAAGCATGCAAGGTGCATATTTCCTTCTACCCTAATTCTATCTCAAATCACACGGCTCTTTTATCCTATGTGTTTTATTACACTGTAGGTTCCGATGGCATGGCTTGCCTTTTCATACGAGCAAAAAGTGCTGAAGCTACCAACCCCAAAAGACATACGCCAAAGATCCCAGCGAGGTTGACAACTGTTCGCACCGAGGATGCAGAAGACTTCTTATCAATAATTTCGCCCAAAATATCATCGAATCGCTTAGCCATCTGGCCCCTTCCAAACATATCCTTGACTCTCGCCTCGCTCTTATCTCCCATATCATTTACCTGAGCATCGCTGAGGTCCAGTGCAAGACGCACCACTTTAGCCCATTCGTCTACGTTGTCCGGCGATCGCAACCATCCTGTTTCTCCGTCCACGATGGTCTCTACAGGACCGCCTGAGTTGGCGGCCAGAACGGGCGTCCGGGCAAGCATGGCTTCGAGGGGAACGATGCCAAAGTGCTCGTTTTTAGGTGTGTAGAGAAGAACACGCGCGGACCGAAGGAGCGAAGCTTTGAGGGAGTTGGGAATCGAGAGGAGGAAGAGAACGGGGACGGAGGCAGGCGCGGAGAGAGCGGTGATAAGAGTCTTTGTGGTGAGGTGCTCGAGACCGTGGGAGGAGGCGAGAGCTTCGAGTTCGGCGTGGTATTGGACATTTTCAGAAACGCGGGGATCGTAGCCGCCTGGTAAATGGTTAGTATCGCAAAGATGCTAGAGAAGGGGACTTGTAGGTAGCATACCTGCTAAGATGAGGCGGCAGCCTTTGCGCTCAGCTTCGGGAATGGCAGCAAAGGCTTTGATCGCAAGTCCAATATCCTTCTTCCGCTCGAAACGGTTGATACTCAAGATAATCTTCTCCCCCTTGAACGGAATGTCTCCATCACTGCTAGCATCTTCCTTGTCCTTGACATCAGTGTCCACACAAGGGTACACCACCTTGGTCTCAGTGCGCTTCTTCAGATTGGGCCACGTCTGGTTCACGACAACCTTTGTAAATCCCGAGTTTACAGCTACGGCGCTCGCGAATCCCATGGTCCATTCCTCAAGCCAGTCAAATGGGCGACGATACAGACGCTTCAGCGCAGATTCGCGGCCCTGCGCGAGGAGAAGATCAGGGAAGTGGCAGTAGAAGAGGATCGGACTGGCAGGGGCGATGTAACGCATGAGGGGGAGACCGGCGGATAATTGATCGACTATAAAGGCGCGCGGGTTCAGGGCGTGAAGCTCGCCGGTGAGAGCTATATGAATGAGGAGGTGGACGTGGCGGAGGATGGCGCAGAGGATCGTAAGGCGGGAGAGGATGGACATGGGGATGAGCCAGTGACCACGAACACGAACGTCGAGGGTTCCTGTAGGAAGCATTAGCTTGTATAGTTATATAAAGGGAGGGGCGACTTCTGTGTACCATCGCGACATTCATCAAAGCAATGCTTCGGATCGCAGTGATTCGTAAATATCACCACGCGATGCCCACGCTCCTGAAGCCCAACAGCAGCATCTACAACAAGACGCTCTGCGCCGCCGATGCCAAGATCAGGATGAAAGAAGACGATTGAGCCTTTATCTTTGGCGTCTCTAGCCATGATTGCGGTCTTCCTCTTTGGAAGTTTTTGGTTTCCTAAGAGGGAGACTTTGGTGGGGGGTTTTTGGAGTTATAGAAGGATAGATAGGTATGTATAGTACTGATGGAAATGAAAGCTGGAGCTAGCGTGGGGCATTAGAGAGAGGGGATCGATTGGTTGGGCTTAGTTGAGGTACGTGGCTGTCATGGGAAGTGGGGCCGGTCTATCATGAGGTACAGTACGTATCTTAGTACTTCCTTTGGTGCTTCTTTTACCCCGGAATCTTTAGAGTAATTGTTCTCAACTTCACATGCAATGAAGCTAAAGGATATATATATATATATGTATAGCGAATGCATCCTCAAGATGAACAACAATACTTTCATCATCTAAACTGTACTCCATTACAATCATTATAGTATGTCAATCAATATTCCCCCATCATATGATGTCTCATGCCGAGAGATTCAATCTCAGATCCATGCGTCTACCCCAACCTCAGAAACGAGCCGAGGTGTTTTGCTAGCCGTCTCCACGTCCCTTACTTATACATACACAGTTACCACCCTCACTCCCTCTCACCTCATCTTCCCATCAATAACTCAACTTGGAAAAAAAAATGTCTGTTCTCTTCACACTCCCAATCCCCCAGTGCGGTCCTCACGTAGGCGGTACTCTCACATGTACCGAGCCCTCGCCAAGAGTATACCTGCTTACTATGAACTCGCCTCCTGACAACCGTCTTACAACGCCTGTTCTCAAAGCCTTTCTTAACGCGCTTGATATCATCGAGTTCGGATATCCTCACGGTGTTGTGGCGACTACTTCGGGAATTCAAAAATTTTACAGTAACGGTCTTGATCTTGAACATGCTGTTGCCACGGACGGTTTCTGGCCTTTGTTGTATGATGTTTGGAACCGCTTCTTGACGTAAGTCCTCATGAGCCCCCTTAACCCTTACGCTCTCTTATAGCTCTCGCACACTCGTGTTAACCAACCTATTCAGGTACCCTATGCCTACAGTGGCTCTCATGAATGGCCACGCCTTCGCGGGCGGTCTGATGCTCGCCACATCTCAAGACTACCGTCTGGCTCCCACTCCCCGCGGCTACCTCTGCCTCAATGAGCTCGTTTTCGGCGCACCCCTCAAACCCGCCATGTCGGCTCTGTTCCGCGTCAAGTACTCTCACGCGACGTACCGCAGCCTTGTCCTCGAAGCCAAGCGCTTCTCTGGCGAGGAAGCTGTAGCCGCTGGTATCGCCGACGCTATCGCGCCACAAGGTGTTGAAGACTTACTTCGCTTCATCAAGGAGAAGGAGCTCATCGACAAGAGCAAATCAGGCGTGTACGGTGTGCTAAAGATGGAGATGTATGCTGGTCTGATCGAGTTCATGAAGGGCCCAGCTATGGAGGCTCATGAGAAGAGGTTTGACGAGGCGCAAGCAAGGGAAGGTGAGAGGAAGGAGTTTGGAAAGGTCTGGTACGAGCAGTGGTTGAAGGATAATACCAAGGCAAAGCTGTAGGGTCTTTTTGCATTGTATATACCCAGAAGCCGTAACAATGTTTTATAGACTGATGATGCATCAATAAGTTGACGTTAAAAGTCGGTATGGCTGTTTTTAGATTACAATATCTGATGATGATTATTATTCTTTCTAATTTTTAATGACGTTTCATGCCTATAGCTGATCAAAGAAAACTTCTTGGTTCTCTATGCGTCGCTGTTTTCCACACCAATCTTAGAATCTGTGTTGTCTTAAATCCACTACTCCTTCATGCTTAATTGACGGCAAATCCCTCACGCAACGTGTTTGTATACAGAAAAAAACAATTCATAAATCCAAAATTCACTTTCCATGCACCTGCCTGCGCCAAGCTCCAACTCTGGAAATGTCGATGTGGTATAGCAGTCCTGTTTTATTGCCCCCATGATAAACGCCAAAACCTTGCACCATATGGACGCCTTGCAAGTATATCATGACATGGTCTATAGACAATGAGAATAGACATGAGAATAGACATAATGCTCGATCAACGATGAGCCAAACAATGTAATCAGTGACCACCTTGGCCCATATGAGGATGTTGCTGCTCCAACAGACCCAGCACATCCGAAGGGAAATAGTCTAACCAAGGGCCTATCATATCTGATTGCTGTAATCCCAGCGCAGCGATGTCAATATCCTGGCTGTCAAAAGTGATGCCATCCATGCTACCCATGGAATTCGCCCACGGCATGGCGTATGGAAAGTTATTTTGACCAAAGTACATGTGATTAGCTCCTGAGAGGGTAGTGGCTGGGGTCACTCCATTTTCTGTCATTGCTGTCGGCGGCGAGACACTATACGCGTCAAATCCAGTGGCAGGCTGGCTCGTCGGCGTGAATCTGGGTCCAGTGTAAAAATCGTGACTTTCACTATCCTCAGGTACTCCATCAAACTGAACAGTGGGTCGTGTTTGGGTGCTTGTGGCCGAAAGATTCGAAGTCCGACGGGGGACAGTGGGACGAGATGTGTGTCTCACAGCCGAGTGGCTAGGCTGGGGGTAGGCTGGAGCAAGCATGCCCGTCGAATCTGGTAGGCTTTGTCGAATAGGGTCGAAGATCATGTTGCCTGGCGGCGTGCTTGGTGCTCGTGACGGCTGCGTCTGCTGCGCTCCAGTTTGAGCATGTGAATCCCGGTTTTGATACATGAGTGTTAAACTCGAGTTCGGCGAGTTGGCTGTTCCCGCTAAGGTCCATGCTATAGGGGGCCCTGACAACCTCGGAGATGCCTTATTCTCAAATTTAGGAAAAGGATTGTTCAGTGCACCGTTGCTACCCCTGCGAGGCGCTTTTGTGCTCTCGTACTCTTCCGCTGTGTAGGTCTCACAGTCCCAAATTCCTTTAGCTCTTTGGTCCAGAGCAGTTATGATGTACGTTGCACCACCCCAGTACATTTCGATTTGCTGTAGGGAATTGAAGCACTTTTGGTAGTTCTGGTTGGCTGCAGAGGCCAACAAAGAATGTCTTGATGACTTCGCTTCACGAGACTTATTGCCTGCTGAAGCAGTGTGTTGGGCGCCCGGGGGTGAGTTGGCTCTCGAAGGCGAGCTTGACGCGTTGGCACTTGACTCCATTACAAAAGCGCAGGCGGCGATGTAAATAGGTTGACAAGTAAAGGGGTTTCCGATAAAACTTTTCGGATCAATCAGGTCTGCAAAGGACAGGATGTCGCAAATTGTTTTTGCGCTACTCATACTGAGCTCGCGACTGTCTGGTAGGAGCTGAAGCTCGGTGCGAAGCTCAGCAAAGGGCGTAAGGAGAGTTGGCTGGTGGAGAATGATGAAGAGGGCGTGGAACCAGAAATGCAATAGGATAAACGTGGTACCTTGACCTGCTCCCAAGTACGCCTTGAAGTTGCTTACGTTGAACTGCAACCGCCAGTCCCAGTTCTTGTAGAGTCTCGTTAGCTCATGCTCCATCTCACCGAGCTTGTCCCATGTGTCTTTGGTGAGATCCTGCGCATTTCGAACTTTGTTAAGAACATCGCAGACACGTCCATAAAGATGGATGATTTGTAGAAAAATAGGATACGGCGCGGGCCAGTTCGTCGCCGGATCGATGAACGGTTCGGGAATAGAGAGCTCCAAGTCATCATCTCGGAATGTCACAGGACGACCCGTCCCCGAGGAGATGACACGATCAAGGACAAAGACAGCCCAGAACGTGTCCATTCGTTCTTGGACGAGTTCTTTTTGCTCTTGTGGATTCAAATGACTTGATCCGCCCCCTTTTGCCTCTGAATCTCCTTCGTCGACAGGCTGGCGTCCCCAGTTCTGGGAATACAATGCGTCCTTTTCTCCATGGTACTGGACACCGACCTCTTTTTGTAAACCCAAATCAACAGCCATACGAATAGCCAGACCAAGGTACATCCAAAGTGCGCTATCTTGGCCCGCTCCGAAACCTTCGTAAGCCATCAACAGACAAGCTTGCACGGCACCAACAGTTGGACATGGGAATGTATCAACAGTGGCTTGCCGCGCTCTTTGAGCGAAAACCGAACCCCGTTCCATTCTGGGCATTTTGTCGTTTCCATTTGTGAGGGCTGGAGAATCTGAGAATCTTGCTGATAAAGCGCATATCGAGTCGACAAGTATAGGTTCAACCCTCTTTTCCTTTACCATGCGCAAGAACTTGGTTTGTCGGAGGAACGGGTAACTGGAACCCATTTGTGTGAAGAAAGTGTTGATGAGACTGATGATCAATGGGTGAACCGGGGCCGGATCGTTCGGATCGTAGGTAGGTAACTCCTCGTGGATCGTTTCGCTGTCGATGACTGAGCTACTCCCTTGTGCTCCGCTATGTGCTGATAGGGGCGATGTTCCAGCCATTGAACCAGCCGTCGAGCGTCGACGATCGCGCACAGAGACAACCATTTGTTTGAAGCCAGGAACGATAGCGGTCGGTCCAAAGTATCGGAAGTAGGGAACACGATGTCGTTCGGATTTGCGTACCGCCGTGGGGGAAGGTGTGTTCTGCGCGGGGACAGACGAAGGATGATGGCTGTTGTGCGAGGGCGCACTCGGCGTTTCTGTTGTGTCATGTTTTGAATCGATCATGTTCGCGAGCGACATTGTTGCCTCCAAAGCTACATGCGGAGTAGGGGCGTCGGGTGTGCGCTGGACTTGCACAGGGATCTTCTCGACTTTGATTTCTTCATCGTGGTAATTGTGGTGTTCGTGTTCGTCGCGATCCTGACCAGCCTTGTCCAATGGTAATTTCTCGATATCCTCCCTCTTTATTTCTTCGGGGTATCCCAGACATTGGTGACCGTTTTTGGTACAGGTAGAGCAGACGGGTCGTTCGCCAGCGCACCTCGTCTTGCGCTTTCGACAAGTCAAACACCTGAACCGCAAAGGAGTTAGCACCTTGCAATTGACTTGGAAGCGACGATTTGAGATCCGCATACGACACGAGGACCATGCTGGACAGCCCGAGTAGATCGCGGATTTGAAGTCGTGCAACTAATGCTGTACCGCAGCCAGGGGCCAGTGCGGTGGACCGGAAAACACTTACGCAGCATTTATTCGGCGTCGCTTAGAAGGCGGTTGTCCTTGATTGTGTACGAAGCGAATCGGACGCGGCGGCGGCGGAACCGAGTCCGATGTGTTGGTCTGGGTGCTCATGGCTAGAACATGGTGATGCTTCTCTCAAGGTGCGAAAGTGGGCGCAGAAGCGAAAGTTGGAAACTGAACGTCTAGAAGCTCGGCGCAAGGTGGGAGGACAGAGACCTAAACATCCAAAAGGCGATGACGAAGGAGCGACAAGCTGACTAGCGGGGTTCGGTATCTTTCTGAGCCTGCTGCAGGTTGTGGCTTGTTGGTGTTGGGTGAAGTATGCAGCAAGTGGCGAGGTAATGCAACCTCGGGGAATAGGATGCAAGGGATGCGATGCGACAAGAGAGATTGCGATCCCGTCTGGTTCGTAAGCTCTGTGAAGAGAGTTAAAAAAGAAAGGGTTCTAAGATGACGATGCTACCGATTCCACGAAAGCGCTAAGGGTAAACGGGAGTGCATCAACGGGCTAGTGGCATGTTCAGGATTGGCCGTGTGAAGAGAATCAGGAACATGAAACCAACGGGCGACAAGAAGTGACAGTGACAGTTCCTTAGGCCGAGAGGCAGGCAGGGTTTTCGAATTGGGCTTTCAGGAGAATATGAATGAAGATGACAAATGTGAGTCGTGATGATTTGATGTGGTGAGAAAGGTGACGAGAGGGAGTGAGTGATTAGAGATTACTAAAGGAGGCCAAGGTCGGGATTGGGGATGAAAGTAGAGTATTGTTGGTTGAAGTTGGCTTCCCTTCTCCTCAGCCAAGAAGAAAGTGGACGACAAGCAGGGAGTCACGTCTGGGGGATGGAGATGGTGGTGTTTAGGTAGGCAAGTGGGGTAGATGCTCATGTGGAGAGTGAAAGAAAGAACTCGAGAGAGATGTCTCAAATGACCCGGTCGAGAACTATCAAAGACAACATACCTTGAGATACGATGGCTTCAGTCTCTAACAGAAAGTCACCAACAATAACCGAACGATATGTGTGGATATGGGTAGCCGTCGTGTTGTTAAAGAAATAGAAAAAAAGGCGTTGCGTTGCAGATTAAAGTAAAGAAGCCAATGCATCAACCAACAGCAGCCAACAAAACCGGGCACGAAGGAACGAAACATCGTCACATTTATGATCCATCCAGTAAGTGAACAAGCGAGTAGACTAAGTGGCAAGATTTAGCCTCGTTTCTACTATATCTCCTCTTTTCTCTTTCGCCCTCTCTCCCATGAATTCATCTCATCCAATACTCCTCCACCATCAATCCGACCTTCTTTTTTGTTATTTTCCCTTTCCCCTTTCCAACCCATTGACTCTCGCCCTCGGAGCCTGACCCAACCTTATTACACTAAAACAAAGCAAAAGCCACCACAACGGCCCGCCCGCCGCCTCGTTCAGCCCCTTATTAGTAGTCTAAGCGATGGTAATTTTCAATAGATCAAGTGACCAACTGAACTGCAGTCATACCCTTGTCTACGTACCTAATGCTCTTGTGTGACATGATGCATCTCGCCCACAAACACCGAAATGCATGTAGGCTGATATAGGCACTTATTAGGGTGATGCTCTCGATACGTCCTTACAAAGACTGTTCCTATCCCACGCATAACATAATACTATTATCCAGTACGTATAAGTATGACGACGTCACAGTCGAGCATATCCCGAACAACCCCTTTAGCCAAGAATGACTACCGTAGAAACATTCTCGATCTGATTGTTTCATCTTTAAAAAGGCTGAAGCGTACCCCACGGCGCTAGACAGTTGTCAATCCCATGATCCAGGCCACCATACTGTACAGGTCGAATGGAGAGTCAAGCAGACCGGAGCAACGTGCTTCGATGTCAGAATGTCAGAATGCGGGGGAGTCATTTATACTCATGACTTGCCGATTGACACTTGAGACAATGCCAATGGTTCCGCCTTGCCTACGAAAGCTCTCATCTAAGCTTCGTCACCTGGGTTCAACGTTGACATGCCATGTCCAATGCAGATCATCATGCACCGCCTGCCTCATCACCATTATAGGAAATGGGGCCTTCGATCCGTTGAATATCAGTGGCGAGTTCTTTCCAGGTCCACTAAACAGACGCTGCGTCAATAGTGCTAAGATACGATGAAACCAAAACTATTTCGAGATTTCCAACATAAATTCTGGATATTCATTTATCAGGGTGTTGTACTATACTAATATCGCAACGCTGATAGACTGCTCTGTGGAAGAATATTGCAATGTGTAATATCTGCTGCGTTCTGACTACAAGACTAGGTACTGAACTTCAAATGCATTCATAAGAGAACAACCTCTCGCTCAAATATACATGTAGACAAGATGGTGGACCCTACCCTCAAATAATCAGGCCCAAACCAGTTTGTAGATTATTCATCCAAAAATTCAACGCCAGGTAGTGTTCTTAGCCCTCTGGTATAATGAACTATCACTTCGCTTCCTACTCCTTTTCAACTCCTAAAATATCCCAGCCGTATACAATTGCTGGATGGGTATCGCCAGTCCACTGCCGTCACCGTCGTTTTAATCATCCATTATCATCTTCTCATTATCCAAAAACGATGGTCACGCCCATATCTGCGCTGACTCTTCTCCAGAGATCACCTCCGCTTCTTACACCCATCATCATTGCCTCCTCTTGCTGTTGCAGCATATCTGCCTTGTCCGCTCGTCTCCATACTTCCTGGACAATGGTCCATGCACGGTCGATATTTGTCATGCCTTGTCGACGGTTGATAGCGATGAATGTCTGGCGTGCCAGATCGCGGTCCGCAAGTGTAGTTGCCTCGCAGGCGGCAACAAATAGTGGCCAAAGAAGGGCACTCATAGGACCAGTATTGCTGACTGTTCCAACACAGTGGGTGAGACTGATATGCGCATGGCGCTGCACGAGTGGGTGTCTGCGTGGATAGCTGTAAATAGTACGATAAAGATAGACAAACGCAGAATGGCGATAGGACAGAGCGTTGCTGAGGATGCTCTGGAGGCGACTCCTCTCAGTCGATTGTTCGGGACTCAACTCCTCAGGGTTTTGATTGAGAATGGAATTTTCGGGAAGCACAGGATGCCAATCCTCCAGTGCGGCTTCAATGGCCGTCGCCGAAGTTTCAAATTCCGTCCTGAGTACAGCCACTTTGGAAACCTCCTCGTTCGCGACAGCAACATCAAGTTGATCCTTAAGGGCCAGAAGATTCGACAGTCGATGAATGACTGGCCACAAAGAGGTGGCCATACCAAGCAGAGTGTCGACACTATTCAGGGGAGACGTAGCACCACCAGAGTCGAGGGGAGGAAATGGTGCCAGGTAGTTTGTGCCTGGAGCACTCGAAAGAGGAGCAGTACCAAACGACAATGCTGCGATCACATCATAAAAGCGGAATGCCTACAAATCGTCAACAACTGGTCATAGATAATTCAAGATGAAACTCACTCGTTCTAGGAATACGCCTGTAGGGTCTGTCGCGGTTCCATTGTTGCTCATGATGGTCATCGCGCCCTTGAGATGACCGTCGACGATGTTGGATCGACCTTTTTGTACCAACTATCACAAGGTCAGTTTAACGGCATAGAGGATACTTCGTATTCATCCAGACTCACCACTTCGTAATACACCAAAAGCATGATGGCAGCTAGCAGTTCATTTCGGTTTGCGCCAGCTCCTTTCTGGATTAACCGCGCAAGACCTTGAATGGCTTTGTTGTGGAAGTAGACACTCTTCTCATCGTTCTCAACTCCACGATATTCGAGGTGAGCACTCGCAAGAGCATAGACGGCGTTGGTAACAGGCGAGCTCTCGTGGCACAAGGGAAGAACAAGTTGCTGGAAAGGATTGCCACTCTCTTCACGGAAAACGATAAGATGCGATAGAACATTGCAGAAATGATCCACAAGAGCGCGACGGTTGGTGCGATCAGAGAACTCGGAAAACATGGGAGAGCAGAACTCAAGCCGGGGAGATGGTGCTGGAACGGGAGCAATCATAGCCAGTAAAGGCGCAGGGGTTGCATATGCAGGCGCATATGTCCCTGCATACGTCGTCGTGGGAATATTGATGGTGACAGACTCCCGGCGAACGATCTCCTCAACATCCTCCTCTTCATTATTCTCAATATGCTGTACAACAAACTTTGAATCGTCAAATGGAGGCAATTGAAACTCAACGGAATCAAGAGGAGAAATTAACGGGAGGTCTGTAGGGCTCCAGTCGAAGGAATGGACTCTGGCTCTGCTTGCACTGCGGTTGACGAGAGAGGTATTGAGTGTTGGTGCACCAGTGCTGGGTAGAGCTTCGTCGGAATCTTCATCAGCTGATTTGTCGTGCGCGTCGTTGTTCCACTCCGTTGAGATTTGGGCGTCCAAAATTTGAGTCGCCCTATCTGAACCCGAGGAAGAATTGGTGTCGAATGGCGAGCATGGAACTGTCGACTCGCGCTTGCGCCTCTGGCGTGGTCGAACAGCCTCATATACGCACTCCTGGCCACGTTCCTGGCATCGAGCGCATGCAGGTCGAATTTCGTCGCACTTCTTCTTCTATAAGAAAATATGTCAGTATGATACTACCGACTGCACAATTTGCGTGAGCTGTGTACCTTTTCTTTACTAGACGAAGATAACGTTAGTCAATGCGCTGAGACAAAAAGAGGCTGTTTATTAGACTCACCAATAGCTGCATCCTGTGCGACAATAAATAACATCCTGGTTAGCCAAATGCCCGTGGTACAGAACGAGTGCAACAGAATGATTCTAGAACAAACAGGTTGACATACCTGCGCGCGAGCGCTTCTTAGGGACCTTTGGAGGTGCAAGTCTGGTATACAGCAACATCACGACAGCTATATATGGTGGCGAATATAGATGATCAGAGGATCACAACGTCAATCATACGGTTTCCATCTACCGGGAATGATGCGGATGCTGCATGCGCTTCGGCGATATCGGTGACCAAGGTGATACGAGTGTAGTCGTGTCCCAGTACCAATACAAGATTTGATTGATATACAGAAGAAAATAGTTGTTGTCAAAAAAGTGAAACAGTGTCGATGTCGAATAACTGATCTGCGTCGTGTGGGGGAAGAGGGGGAAGTAATGTCCACAGGAAGCCGAGGATCTGGGGGAGAAATTGATTGCGGAGGTAAGAGGATCGATAGCGATATTTGATGATTTAAGTGGGAAAAAATCACGATATGGTTAAACAGGAGTCAAGATCAGAGTCAAGATCAAGAGGGGGGAGACGAGAGAGAAAAGAGCTGGGGAAGGGATCAAAAATTGATGCCTCGTGCGTCCCCGGGGCGTCATGGTTCGGTCTATCACTGCCAGCAGCAGAAGGACCTTACCTTACCTTAATGTAGACTACCTGACCTCTTCCATGCCTTGCCAGTCTAATTCTGTCACTACACACCATCGTGATCTTTGAGCGTCCACGGCTTTCATGGATCCCTGGCCCATGCCGGGACACTTTCCCAACTTTGGACGTTACCTTTTGTTAGCTTGCGGGGTTACGGGCGCTACAGTTGACTTGACGATGGATGGACCAGGCCCGAAAACACAGTATTTTTACCTTAATGGGAGAAATTTGGGGGACAACAGATGGGACCATGGGGTGAAGTACAGGGGGACTCTCGGACCAGCAAAATTTTGACTCTTTAGAACACGAAAGACGAGATGATCAGGGTAATCTTTCTTGCTTGATCTGGGTCTGCTTTTTTTGCTCTTAATTCTTCACACCTTATACCTAAGCTTAAGGCTCTAGTCTTACAATGTCTCCAGAGGGAGCCGGTAGTTAATTCTTAGGTTTTACGATGGACGAGGAAGCCGGGGAATAGGAGCCGAACAGTTCTTACTGTGTTTGTAGCAGGCTTTGCGGCTCATCATACAGTGTAGGTACAGTATGACTCAGAGACGAACAGCCCAAGTCCACCCCCGCTCCCCAGAAGTTAGCAGGTGACTTTCCTTCACATGGATTTAGAGGACCCTCACCCAACGCCACCCAAAGTCGACTTCACATAGTTCTAGAATCGACGTAATAGACGAGAACGGCATCAATGACACCCTCACAATCTGCTCTCGAGGATTAGAATTTGAGCTCCGCGTGTCCCTGCAGCCTCAAACAGGATTCTAAAGGAGGAAAGCACCTGGCCCTGGCATTCTTTTCCCCGGTAAGCTGGAAAATCCGGGGTAATGAGACCGTCAATTCAGCACGATTGGGCTTGTAACGACTACCACTAAGTTTGAATGGTGATGGGCAACTCATTCTAACAGGTGCGGCAAACAGTAAACCTGGCTAATTTACCAAGCCATTACCCCCGCGTGCTTTGCCGGACGCCGCAACCCTTCCCGCTTCATCCATTTAGCATAGCACCGCATGCTTGCATCGGTCTGAGATCTTTGCCCTTTTAGACAATGGGAATCCTCACGGAGATCACAACAAAGGATCAGCGCCCCCGCGCACGCGTGGTTCGATGGCCGGATGGAAATGCTTGGCCGAATTCGACCATGTCGCTTGCGCAGGAACAACAAAGTCGACAGATGGGCAAAATAGAGTTCATGGACCCTTAATTACGTCTATTGATGATCGGCAATTCTCCAAAATTGGGGATAAAGACAACAACTACAGTACTTTACAACGGTTTTGGGCGTACAATCCCACACTGTCATATCTCACCGTCGACGTCTATTCTCCCATTAAGAAAAGCAAAGAGATGATGGGCAGAATTTCAACTGCAGCGACCGATCGTGAAGCATAAGTCCTGGGCCACGAGACCACAAAAAGCTTTGGTCTAGATTGTGGCTCCTGTTAACCACCGGCATGCAGCTAATGTTGCAGAACCCTTGAGAGGCCTAACGGTTCTTGGCAGGACAAAGGCAGGTTACAAATCGCCCTCCAAGCTACAGCTGCACAGAGCACAGCTGTCGAACATCCATGCAGTATTTGGGAGGTCAACTTCATGATCTGTGGATAAGCAACAAAGCTAGGGGAATTTGACTTTGAACAAGCATTGTTGACATGTGGAGCAATGCCGACGCAAGCGATCTGGGCTGATCATTGGCAAAGCCGCTCATCCTGCTGTCCTCACATTGCAACTATATGGAGGGTGGGCGATCAATTCAACGCCGTTCGTCATGTCCCTACCAGCATAACCTTACTTAGCGGATTCTTGACCAAAAATTCAGAGCTCGAGCAACCAATTCGATATACGTCCAGTGACCGATATATTCACGAAAATTTTCTTCAACGCTTCTTACCGTTGTCCGTCATAACAGGGAGCCGAGGTCCGCAACATCGCGAAAATCTTTCAAATTAACATTAGCTTTGAAGGTTCGTCTCCACAACCCGAATCACTCAGTTCCGCCATCTGCTCCAACGAGGGGTCGATCTATTTTCGGGAAAAGCGCCGCCACTTCACGATGTCGACTAAACCAGCGCATAGCCAACCAAGCCAGGCGATGAAGTTCTGAACTGAGCCCCATCTGATCTTCAGACCAAAAACGGATACTAGTTTGAACTATGTGGTGTTTCATGGGACACGTTGAAGTCAACAACAGCCTGACCGCCGAGAGGAGGGTCAAAGTAATAAAATGCCCTTGCAATAAGAAGAAGGTCGAAACAGATAGTTGACCGCATCGTTGGTCAGAGACGACCAGAGACCCTATGATCCTGTGATACCCTGCTGCTTCGATGCCCTGCGCTGCAGTCCTGCGTTCAAGATTCGCCTATTCGGCTCGTTCGCCGGCTCGGTTAGGCCCCGCCCTGTCGAAGTTCTCGTCAACTTCATCAATGAGCACACCCAAAACGCTCCCATCCTGTCGAGAAGCTTACTGAAATATGCCCGGCTCTACAGAGTACTGTTCGCTCACGATGTTCTCGGCCCCCAAAACCCCAGTGTTTCGGCAGCACGCATGTGGCTCTCCTGTCGATTGTTGACAGGGTTGTCTCATCCAGGACGATATTTGATTCGTGGCCTTGTCCGTTTGTCAGACGGACAAGTCCTTTAAATGGCTGCCACGGTAGCAACGCCAATGCACATGGGCGCACCATTTTGCTCCGAAAAAAGCGTTCTCCGTTTACAGTCGGCCTTTGAAAGGCTGGGAAGTCGGCCTCCGACCAATGATACTGGAACTCGCACGACATTCGTTATGACTCTAGAAATAGAGCATGCTGGGGGGCTTTGCTCTGAATCTTTGGGGCGTTGTCCTCAGCGAATCCTGTCAGATGCATCGCTGCATGAGCTGCGAGTTGAGGTAGGGCGACTGAGGAAGATGACATAGTCTGCTTCTCTCTGTCACCTCCGTCACCGATCGATAGTTTCGAGGCTTTTGACCTATGGCATCGCCGATTTTGTTTCAGCTCAAGCTATCTCCCGCATGAGAAAATGAGCTGCGTGTCGTGCCCATTTATGCTTATCCGTAGACCGTTGCTCATCATCTCTGTGTTGTTCACCTTCTCACCGTTTCATTCTCGGGCTCTGTCTCCACGCTGGACCCATGATAATATCCTCAAGAGGAGCTATAATCTTCTAAATCTCACCAAAGCAGCGCACTGAGCCTTTTTACCCAACCAGAACTGCCCGTGCAGCTGGTTTCAGTGGGCATTTCGCTCAGCCTTATAGACGCCGTTGTCTGGTCTGGCATGATTGAAGCAATTGCTGCTCACTCGTGGCGTAGTAGCCTCTGACCCTGGCTCAGGACAAGCCTCTAAGGCCTCCATTGCTGACGTTAGGAATCTGGGGGTTTGTCTGACTTTGTTCTCCTTTTTCGTTCTGTTCCTATTCAAACTCATTTCGCTCAACGAATACTTGACTTTAACTCGACGGTGATCTTGACTCGAATCGATCTGTGGCCATTCTGAACCAGCAACTATCAGCCAAATTACAGCCAAGCATTTGCGACAAATACCACTTGGAGTAGCTGTATCTACCCGTCTCGCGTTTGGCTCATGATCGGCACTCCTCACGACTTTGCGAAATTATCTCGATTCGCTATACGTTTCCCCTCAGTTCCATGACTGCACAAGATGAGGAACTGGAGGTGTAAATTATGCGCCGCTTCACTCTTGGGTACGCTTTGGGTTTTGGGGGTCGAATCGGCCGATTTTAAGAGATACGATGGAATTCATAGGATTGAGAAGGAGTCGCAAATTACACAAGCCGCGGGGCTTGGTCGGCGAGCCGAAGAACAATGCGCCACCGGTATGAAGTTGTGTCCAGCAAGTCTAAATGGAGGATGCTGTTCCGAGAATTATGAGTGCGCCAAAGAGAGCTGCCAAGCGACAACGAAAGGTCCCTCGACATGTGGAACCAAGGTCGGTTGGTATGTTTGTGATGTGGTCTATGGAGGTTTGTATTTAAAAATTCGAGTATACGGAACTCTGCTAATACTCAGCAGGTGGTTGCTGCCCAGACGGATACGTGTGTGAAACCGCAGATAATTGTGTACCGCCATCTGGATCCTCGTATACATACGAATGCCCTAGCAGTCAATACCTTTGTCCAGCATCACTAAGCTACGGGTGTTGTCCCAACGGCATGGCTTGTGGCGTGAACCAGTGTTATTCCTCTGACCCAGTAACCCTCACAAGCACTATGGTTATCACGACGACAATACGAGGAGAGCGAACAACTTACAGGACAACAGCCATCGAAGTGGAAACACCGACAGCTCCTACGGCTCTTCCGACAGTTGACGCCGGCGAGAATAACGACCAGGCAGTTTTAAAGCACTTCCCACCAGCAATCCGTAAAGAGAGCCCGATATCCTCATCTGACAAAGAAGAGGACGACAAGGGGAGCTTATCAACCGGCGCATTAGCTGGAATTATTGCTGGTTCTGTGGCCTTTCTAATCATTGTATTAGTAGCAGCCTTTATCATCATTCGTCATTTGAACAAGGTTGTTGCTGCAGTTAGCACCTCAAAGGTATCCGACGGGTCCCACGGTTCCAACACTCAGCCAAGACCTACGAGACAATTCAAGACAGCAGACTCAGAGGTCGACGAGCTGAGCGCTGACCCCTTGATTCATCCATCACTGATACCTCCACGACCGAGAAATCCTGGCCCTGATTCAGCAGCGACATCGCCATTCGGTCTCGCAAGCACGGATCAAAGTTCAAATGAACCTACACCTGGGGCAAACGGATACCATGCGATATCAACAAGCGCCAACGCGAGCAGACATGCCAGCTTTGACGCGATGGGCAATCACGACGATTACTTCACGGCTGTAGCAGCAGGCGACCACCAGCGAATCAGCGAGATTTCAAGATTCACGGGCTCAACAAGGAATCGGTCGAGTATGGATTCGCATGGAGCTTATACCCATGTCCGAAACTACAGCAATGCTTCTGAAGGGTCTGATGGTACACCTGGAGTTATGGCAGGCTCTCAGCCTACGGCAGAGCTCGAAGCAACGCCTTATGTGCCAGAATTACCCAGCTCACCATCATCAGTAGTGTTTCCGCGAGACGAGCGACGGAGATCATCTGGTAGTGTTGCCAGTGTCCAGACTCGACCCCCTGTTGCCCAACGAAATTCCGGCGGGCCACGTATGCGGAGTGATTCTCTGGGCCAGAGTAATCTCAGTAGCGTTACTGAGGAGATGCATGGATTTTACGGACCGAGTGAACATCTCGTAGGCCAGACTGGTACACATCGGCCAGGCACGAGAGGCTCGAATACTCAACAGCAAAATCCGCCTAGGCATCACTCTGGGCCTAGGGCTGAAGAGCCATAATACCTGTGTTTGGGCTGATGTTTCCTTTTATATCATTGGCACGGAAGGAGTTGGGATGTTGGCAATACGACATAGCGTGGCACGGCGTTCTGATATGGTTGGAGTATTTCACATTGGGTGCTGGGATGGGTTATACAGGTCTATCTAGGGAGCATACGAGGATGAGGACTTCTTAGCGTTATATTACTGTGATTTATCTTACCTTCAGAAGGTAAAGGCTTATAGATGGACTTTTCAAGCCTCTTATAAATGAGCAACAGATTACCACGTTGCAAGTCAGCGAGTAATCAAATTCAGAAGTCATTTTCCCTATGTGGATTTATTACAAGTGATGTTTATTTACACTATCCAATACGGCCCAGTGGGTTGGTAATGCCAACAACGGGAATGCAGTTACAGGGGCTACCATGCGTCTCGGGAGTGGCGTCCAGGATTGAGATTACTTACACTTGGTTACAGATATATTAAGGGGGCATCGGTTGACGAGTGTTTTTGTTGTGTAAACAGAATGAGAGGTGAAGGAGGAAATGTCAGCTGCTATGGCATTGGTTAAAGTTCAGGTGCTATATGCCGCTTCTCAAAACTAATATATCTAGAGTTTCGACTTGCTCAGGAAAGGTCAACCTTGTCGTTGGTATTTATTTTATAGACTTTCAATACGTGCCCAAGCCTTCCAATCTTCTCGATGGTATCAAAGAGTAAATTTTGAAGACCTGGTGAACTGCATAACAATGATGCAGCCTGGGGAATGTGGTCTAAGTGCATTAGTACTTTTAGTTGTTCCTGGTATCGAGGTACTTGTTGCGAAACAGACTCGGTTTTTGAAGTGTGTAAGCAAGCAAGACGCAATGACAGTAAGAAAGAAACTCCAAGGATAAAGAATGCACAAGAAGAAGTCATCTGCTGAGCGCATTAGAGCTTCGTTGCCGGGTTAAACACCACACTACATTGGCGGACAGAGATTTTGACTGTTCAACTTCCTGATCTTGTCTCTGAAATGAGAGTTTAATCATCGAACCTGTATTAGAGTTATACAAGTTCTTCGTAGAATTCATGAAGAATCTTTGTCTTTATAATGTTCACGTTCCGCCCAAGGAAGGTTTTGAAGTTTATGTGCGTTTCCCGTCTCTTGGTATAAAAGTCTGCCTTGATTTCTAGTCGCACTCGTTCATGCAGAACTCATATACAAGTTCCAGCAGACTACTTTTTACAGACTTCATAATGGACTGGCTACGGAGACGCGGCCAGCAATTCCTGGCTAAAATCCATATATTACCATCGGGCACTCTTCCACGGAAGCAGCAGAACGCTGATTGCCTACTTCTCAACCTCCCTGTCGAGGTTCTCGAACTGATTTATGGATATTTGCCTGCCGCCAGTCAATTATGTCTCCGACAGACATGCTTAGCCACGTTTTACTCACTCAGGAATCCAGATCAGCTCTTAAGGAAGGAACTTTTGGAATACCTTGGCATCGCTTTTCGAAATCACCCTGACTTCTGGGTAGCTGCAAGAAGACCGCTACTCAGACGTTTTCAAGCGAGTGATCTACCAGACCTACGAACACCTCCGGTCTTCCGGAACCACCATGGGCCTCAACACAGATACACCGGTTCGAGCGTGGTGCTTTGATGGTCGAGCACAAGCATGTTCAGATTAGCATCAAATACAGCCAACTCGAAAAGAAGACTCGGCAGCAAGCGAAGCATCTTAAGATTCTCATGACACCATACAAGACGGAGTTCGCGCCTCGTCTGAACATCCATCCTCTAGAAAAGGTTGGAGAGATTGGTTACTTTCAGTGGTATCCGAAGGTCGTGTCTGGCAGATATCTGACCTTTAGCCAGCGGAGTTACACAAACAATTGGATCCGCAAACCGGTGATTCTGAGTGAACTTGGATGCTTTGGGCCATGCATGCATCACTACACGGACCCAGCACGATACCAGAATTTTCTACAGCGCCAAAGGAGAGCCAGGGAGAACAAGAACTTCTCTCGCTATCAAAGACAGTGGCAAGTGAGACGGCAGCCTGAATGTAGTGACTCGTTCTTTGAATGCATACAGGGTGCTCGTGACAAAACGGATACTTGGTTCAGTAGAGCATGTCCCTGGTGTCTTACTGAATACTCGATAAGTGTAACATCAGAAGGAGCTCTGGTGCTACAAACTTGGAGAGACTTGGGTGGTGTTGATTCGCCTTTCAATACTGTCTGGGAGCAGCATATTGATGATGGCGATCTTAGGGGTGCCGCAATGGAACGTGATCCCTATGAGATTCGAAGACGCTATGGGATTGTTGTTGAGAAATAAGGAGATAGTTTAATGGCTTATTTTTACCCGAGAGTCATGATAACCGACTGTTCATGGTATGCGCCACGCAAAAGGGCAAGTATACGTAATTTGATATGGGTATTTGCGTGTAGCTCTTTACCTTTCACACTACCTGTGTAGCATGCAATGAGAATTTGTATCTCATCTTCAACTTAAGGGAATACCATGCTACCAAGACCACAAACTACTTTAGTCTGTGTACATCAAGCAAAGAGACACAAGGTTCCACTGTGCATTTCCTGATTGTTAAGGAATGGAATGCGGTTGTAAGTGAAACACATCTCGACCCAGCGGGCCGTTCCCCGGGAGAAGTACTACCCTAGACTAGCTGGCAATCAGGCGGTGAATGACATACCTAACTGTAGTGGAATACATTAACAGATGTTTAATCGTGACCTAGGTTGAATAAATGGTCTGATGTGATAGAACTGCAGAAAGAAATGCCCAACAAGGGTTTGTCCGGTTGCTGGGCATCTTAATTGATGGACCTGAAGTAACCTCAAATGGTCCAATTGGATGACATCACCTAAGAGGCTGCACTAACACAGTGAGCTAGGAGCTACTACAATGGAGAGAATTCCAACAAAAGCGACTAACAATCCATTGAATAGAACAAATAAAACTCGAGAGATTTTTGATGATTTACTCAACTCATCATACATAATTTATCGTTAATCTCAATCATCTTCCATTCGCGAATCTTGATCGTTGTCAAGTCATCAGCTACCAGGGGATCAAGATCAACGGTCAAAGAGCTGTCGACCCAGCAACGAATGTAAACAAAGGCCGGGGCCAGTCCCAACGTCCTCGACCAACCATCCGCTGCCACACAGCCCATGCGTCTGGGGATCAGGACCTTAATATCTGCACCATTCCAGGAAGATCCTTTGACCTCTTTCCCTTTCTCGCTTCCATAACCCTTTCCTTTTTTTCCTATCCCATCTCTCGTGTGTGTGTCACTGCAAATCTACGGCACACATACGGTACAAACCCACTGACCGCTTTCCCCTCCGTCGTCAGATGCCCCGTCGCAATACTATCAGGGCCGACGACCTCGATTTCGAGATTCACGTTGATCCATCGTGCTTGAGCGATCCTATGGACGATAACGAAAACAAGGCCCCCGAGGAGCCAAAGGTGGAAGTTGAAACCGCCAGCAACCAAGAGACCGAACCCATCAAAGACCTTGATACCGATATTGAAACAGCAGACCACGACGACTCGACGGCTGAAGCCAAAGTCGAATCTACGACTGAAGCTACCGAAGAGGATAAATCTACTGTAACGCCAGAAGAGACTGAAGAACAAGACGAACTCGACCAAGAATCAGCTGTGCCAGAGGCCGAAGCGAAGCCTGAACCAGCTTCAGAATCTGAGGAAGAACCATCCGATTCAGAGTCTGAAATTGAAGCTGAGGAAGAAGCTGAAGCTCAAGTCGACTTACAAGAAGACGCCGACGAGCCAATTGAGCAGCCACAAACGGAAGCAGACGAACCTGCATCTGAGGCTGAAGTCGATACCCCGGCCCCAGCGCCTTCATTGGACGATACAGACGATAAGGACGACGAGGAACCTACCCCTGTCGACGACGTCACTGCCGCTGAGGACACTCCTGCCGAAGCTCCAATTGAGGACACCCCTCCGGCAGATAATTCCACCGAGGACATTTCTGTCGAAGACACCACCACCGAGGATCTTGACGACGACGAGCCTGTCGAAGAAGACAAGGCCAAGTCAGCCGAAGCTGAGGTCGAAGAATCCATTGTGGATAACGAGGAACGACAATTTTCGGAAACGGAGTCAGACGTTTCTGGGTCTCGACGTGTATCCTCTGGTTCTTCTGGATCTAGTTACTCCGAAGGTCGACACTCCACTCGCTCTGAAGCTATCCAGGAAGTCGCCCGCGATATCGCCTCTCAGATTGACAATCACGAGAAGCGAGAGTCTTTGAATAGCTACTCCGGAGCAGACGACGACAGTTACGTCTCTCACGCCAGAACCGTTAGTGCTCGTCAATCAGGCGCCCATATGGCTCGCTCAGTCAAAAGCGGTGTAGACGAGGCTGGCGAGAACAGCTCTCACCATGAGCACGAGGATGATGTTTTTAGTGACCGAAGTCCTCGAAGCTCTGTGGGTTCTGTATCCGAGGGCGATCACCGAAAAGCCCAGGACGCTATGTCCAGAATGACCAGGTCCCCCCGTGTCTCGGGTATCTCTGGCATCTCTGGCTTCTCTGAGTATGACAGGGAAGAGGAAGATTTTATCCCCACTATTCGAGGTAACCCTCGACCCATCTTCCGATCACCTTCCTCCGTCAAGGCCATGCAAATGTCGTCGCCTCCAGGTTCAACAGTTGGGGGCTCTCCTCGTTCTGGTCGACGGGCACCTCTCCCAAGCTCGTCTAGAATCAGTTCTCCTCGTTTTTCAGAGCAATATTCGCCCAAGAGGACACCGCCTCGCTTCAAGAGATCTACACCGCCTCTTGTCCTTCTCCATGTCACATTACTTCCTCTTCGATGGCCTTGGGGTGAGGTGCTTGAGAATGCAGACCCCGAGGAGCTGAGCAAGGAATGCAAGACTATCAAAGATGCTTGGCGAACACTCCAGGACCGCATGGGAGATACAACTGTCGAGCGTGGTATCCTCCTACCCCATCCCCAGAACGACTATGAGGTTCTTGAGGAACGGTTACTGGAGGCGCTTGAACTCCCCATGAGACGTCGTGCTCGTATTCTAGAATGTGGTCATTATCTTGGTCCCTCCAATATGATGACTATCGAGGATTCAGAGTCTGAGAGCGACGAAGATGAAGAGGAGGATGATGAAGAAGAGTCTGAGAAGCGTAGGGAAAGTCGTCGCCAATCACAACCCACACATTGGTGCAAGACTTGCAAATCCGATATCCACTACGAGTCTCTTGGCCAAGGCAAGATCTTCCGTGTCAAGGTCTACGCCAGCAACGGTCTCATCCGTGGCGGTGCTTGGGAAGCTTGCTGGAAGGAGATGGAGCGAGTCGATGTTGAGATCGAGCCTCTTGTCGACGCAGTGTCCCAACATGAGCTTGTGCAATTGGAGGCTGACCAGGAGAGAGATCTGGCTATGAGAGAGGCCGAAGAGGAGGAAAGATATGTCAGATTGGAAGAGGAGCGAAGAGAGTTCGAATCGAGGGAACGAGGCCGCGTGTCTAGACGACGTGGAGACTCTCATGGCCCTATCGAGGATCTCACTATGAATGAGGGAGAGTCACATCATGATGCATCTCAACATGCAGAGTCTGTTCATGACAAGTCGACTTACGACCAGTCACATCACGAGGACGGCGATGTTACCAAAGATTCCATCAAGGAGCCTGCCGACGATGCTGAACAAAGCAGATCTTTTGAAGACCTTGAGAAGGATATCGACGAGCATCTCCAAGAAGAACGTGAGAGAAGTCTAGCCGAAGAAGGGTCAGCTCGTGCACCTTCGCCCGAGGCTTCTCACATTGATGAACCATCTGTTTCTCCTGAAGACCCTGCCGACTCCAAGCACGACGAAGCAGAGTACGAAAGGAGAGATAATGAACGGATGAGGGAGATATATGGCGATGCCCCCCCTGCTTCAGAGAAGCACCACGAACAACATTATGCTGGCCACAGCCAACCTCAATACGCTCCCACCGAAGATCGCCAAAAGGCAATGAAGAGCGCTAGTCTACCAGAGCTCCTGGCTGAGTCGGCTCGTGTTGTGATGCAAGATAAGAAAAACATCTTGATCGGCTTGCTGAGCATTCTCATTGTGCTTCTCGCTATCCGCGGAGGTCCCGGATCCCAACAAAGCCCTGATAACTTCCAGTTTATTAGGAACGCGGAGGCCCCTACCGTCACGGTTACGCAGGCAATGGGCCTGGAAACAGTTGGTGCGGTTCAGGATGTTGCTGCCTCTGTGGCTGCTGTTATTGAGGAGGAGAGCAGTGTTGAGTCCGATCTGCCCGAGGAGAGCATCGTGGTTGAGGACACCGTTGCTGAGGAGGGATCTACTGAGGAGGAACCGGCCAAGTCTATTGTCGACAGCTCTTCTCCTGGAACTGACGGCGGTGCCATCCCTTCGCTTGAGGCGCCCTCTTGCTCGGAACGCATTGTTCGCATTGTGGAGACAGTCACTGCTGTTGAGACAGCCACTGTTTACGCATCTGAGATGCCTTCTAAGGAGACGCAGGTTGCGGAAGCTATCAAGGATGAGAAGATCGACGAGGAACAGCCTAACGAAGAGCAAGCTCAGGAGGAGCAGGCTCAGGAAAGTGTGGCGCCCGAAGCCGAGGGTGTTGTTGTGGACTCCGAAGCTTCCCTCGAACAGGAGGCTTCTATGGAAGAGGCACCTTCTGAAGAGACCACTGTTGTTTCTGAAGATGCCGAGCCTTTCGAGGAGGTCAACGAGGAGGAAGAGCCTGCTCAAGAGACTGTGTTGCCCGCTGATAACTCTTTCAGTGATTTCGAAGATGAGACCTCTTCCGAGTCCGCCATCCCAGAGGCTTCGGAATCTGATGAGGAAGGCCCTGAAAAGGCTGCGGAGACCTTGGAGGAGGATGAGGAGGAGCTTTAAGGAATTAGCAAGCGATGCCACGTTTTACATGCCTTGATGTAAGTTGTTACGAAGGATATACCTAAAACGCATTCTTTTTGATGAAAATGGCGGGTATTCATGTGGTTCTGTTGCGATGATTGATAGTTTGAATGATACATGAAGGGTAAATAATCAGGAGCCTGCTATGGTGTCTAGTCGATATGATGAATAGAAATATCACGCTTATACTGATGCCGCTTTTTAAAAATTGTTTGTGAAGTTTCATGTTGAAAAACTGTATATGATACGCTTGCCAAGATTCTCGTCCAAGTAAACAAGATGATGCGTGTCCATAAAATATACGTCTCATTAGAGTCAGTCGCGACTAACTCCCTCTCTCGACCTCAACAGGGCATTCCTTATAGCCTGATGTAGATATCCATACAATCGATCCTCCACTCCCTCTTGCCCAGAAGATTTCTGAGCCATTCCATCCCCAGCCCCGACCACTCAGCCCTCCTCGCCTCAAGATCCTCACGAGCAGACTTGGCTATCGCCGCAATAGTAGTATTAACCATCTCGAAAGCGGTCGAGTTGAAAGTCGCCTCTGCTCCCTCGTCAGACGGCAGCTGACTCGGCATGCTCGGACGAGGCAGGAACCAGTTGCTTCCAAAGTCGAAGAAACATCGGTCGGACCAGTTGCACGAGGTCAGGAAGAGGATGAGCAGCAGGATAGAGCAGTACACGCAGGGTCGGTTGAGAAAGTAGGTGCAGATGAAGAAAAGAAATATGAAAGCGGGAGAAGCGTTCGTCGGGATGAAGAGCAGCGGAAGCCAACTGTGAATAAATCGTTAGATATTTTAAAGGAGAACTTGGGGGTGGTGGTGTTTACCTGCGAAGACAAAACATGTTGGGCAAGACTATGCGCCGTGCATGTGACAAATGGGGTAATCGATCCTGAAGATATTTGGATGATATATCTATACAGAAGGCTGTTTATTCGGTACTGAATGGCTTCCGTTCGTCTAGAGGGGTATTGCTGCGTCTGCGCGCGGGCGCATGGAGGATGTTTGAATACAAGACTCGGGGAGGTTTTGGTGGCGGTTTGAAGTGTTACGTCGTTTTGGCAGGGTGAGAATGGGGGAGAACTGAATTGGGTTTAGTCTGGGTTAGTGCGTTGAGGCTCTGGGGTTAGCAGTGTCGATGCAAGAAATGAGTGTTGTGGTATTGGTTAAACAGTCACTGCCGATTGTATTCGAATGGTTCAATTTGATTTTATTTGTGTATGTGATTTCAAGCTCAATGAGTTTGTGCGTTGGATAGTTTGTTCCAACCTTTGAATGTGCAGACTCGGCGAAGCTGTAGGTTAATCTAACCTTGAAGAGCATGTTTGTAGCTATGAGTTTGGCTTGGGGTAGCGACGAACTTAAAATAGCCACAGGGGACAAAAGATTAATACTTACCATGGATCCATTGAGAGCATGTCGGACTACAAGTCTCGAAGTCAACCTTCCAAATCGTTCAATGATCCACAAGGTCCAAATGTACGGTTTCTTACCATATCGTCCGTCTATGGCAGACATAGCATTGGGCTTAGACACTCCGAACATATGACAAAGTAATATCGTGCTGTGCAAGATTTGACATTTGCAATCAATTTGGGACAACCTCATATCTACTGTTAATGATTTCTTAGTGTAATAAGTCCAATATCCACTAAAACAATTTAAGGTAGAATTCCCCATGCATGATTTCCTTCAGTCGCTGAAAGATAAAAGGTTGGTCTCAGAAATTCTTCAACAAAAGTTGGGGCAACAAGCAATCTGCAATTTGGTTGCATATGCACAAAGCACGAGTCTCACTTTCTTTCAGGCTCTTGTTTCTTGTTTGATTAGATAGGTAGAATTTGTGAGTCACCAATAAAGTACAAGACGCATTGCGATCTGGAACCATTGCCTGTCCAATAGAGCTGTAAGAGGCGGTGACTTTGACAGCTGGCAGTCTGGGCGCTATGCAACCAATACTGTGGTATGTCTTAGCCGAACTGGTTCATCGAGTAGCTCCAGCTTGGAGCTCTGCATCAGCCACTTTAAAGTTATATGGTGGACATTTGACAAGGACTGATGCTGTAGTCGACGAACAGGTATAAACATTGACTCAATACTCTAGATGTAGAATATTTCTCTTTGGATGTCTGATATCGGCCAAAGAAACCCAATGTTTTGAGGCACGAGTAGCAACACACACACACACACACACACAAAATACAATCAACCAGCCCGAATCAACCACGTCACTCGAGCCAGGTACCTAGGTAGGTACTCCGTACCTTAGCTCCCTCCGGTGCGTTACCTTCCATACCTTGCAAATCGGGGAATAGTGAGGTGGAAACATCCGGACATCCATTTCTCCCTCCCTCACATCGTATCCATCACATCAGCTAATCAGTCTACATTGCTCCTAGCATTGGGCAACGTGGACGCATTCACTGGTAACGCAGTCGGTATCCGCGTCTCAACCTTGGGCTGCTACAGCATCGGCTTCTGCATTGGCAGTTGTCAAGTCTATTTCATCATTGAGAAACCAAAATCTAGGTAGCCAGCGATCTAACCGGAGATAATTCACTGAGGCCGCCTCAAACCTTAGTTGCTATCAGTGCATGGATTTGCTTGTCATCCAAACACCTTTGCTTTCTCCCTCTGCAAACACTCCCGCTAGCTTTACTCTCTGTATTGGAGCTAGCATTCATTCACAGGTACCACCCTGTTCTGTTCTGTCAGTGCCGGTCAAGTGCCAGTGCCACTTACCAGCCATTTTAACTGAGGTACCTTTACCTTGCCGTTCACCGTCATCACTTTCATCGGTTCGCGACTTTTTTGTTTTTTTTTTCTCTCCCACGTCAACCACCCACTTTCGCCTCATCATTGAACGAGAGAATAAAACAAATTTAGAATCGCATCTGCTTTTCTCCATTTCTCATCATCGTATTCTCTTTTTTTTCTTCCTTTCCACCCTCTCTACCTAATCATCTTCATCATTCTCATTTCATCCTTTCTCTTGGCGTTCTCTCCGGAATCTGATCGGCCCGTTTGCTTTGCTTTCGTTCCGCCTCCGCTTCCCTTTCGCCGCCTTCCCCTTCGTCTCTGAATCACCTTCAGATTCAAAAACCACCCAAAATCAAGCGGGAGCTCTTTTCGAGTCCGCAACCGCAATCCCTTTTCCTAGGCTGTTGCCATGGATAGTCTCGACATGCCTCCGGCTCCCACGCCGCCAGTCAACAATGCAGGCAACGCTGATCGCACTGCTAACCTGCTGAACCTTCTTAAGTTCAGCGGTTCAGGCGGCTCTCAGCTGCAGAGCCAGGCTGCGCAGGCTCGCGCTCATGGTCATAACCAACAGCAGCAGTCGCAGCCGATGCAGCAGCCTCAAGAGCTGCAGCAGGAGCATCAATCTCCTCAGCAGCTTCACCAGCAGGTGTCGCCCGAGCATCAGATGCATCAGTTCAATCAATTCCAGCAGCACGCCCAGCAGGGTCGCGGCATTCTTCAGAGTCCTTTGCCTGCTCAGATTCACCAGCCTTCGCCTTCTTCTGCTGACCCTACTGGTCTCTTGGCTGCCCTTATGCGCGGTGCCCACGAGCCTGAGGAGCCAAAGCAGCAGCAGCAGCAGCAGGCTCACCCACAACAAGCTTTCGGCAACGGTTCGCCTCCCGCTGATACTCGCTCTTACCTGTTGAACCTTCTCAACCGCCCCAAGCCTAGCCAAGGCGACCAGCAGCAGTCGGGTTTGACCGAGGCTTCACGTTCGACGAACCTTACGCCCCAGTCTCCTGAGAACGCTCCCGCTGAAACCGCCCGTCATTCAGGCGCTTTTCAGCAGCAGTACACTCAGCATCGACACTCTCACGGCAACCAGTACTCGAACCACCAGCACCGCTCGGCCGATTCCTACGCCAACTCTCATGCGCCTTCCAACGCTTCCGAGTCTTACTATCCTGCCTCTCAGGAAAACCAGACTGATACATCAGCTCTTTTCCAGCAACTGTTGGGAAACCTTGCTCAGTCTTCTCCTCAGAGCCAGGGTCACAGTCACGCCCCGCAGTCGCCTAGTGCCATGGCTTTTCAGATTCTGAAGAAGGACTCACCCGCTGCTTCGCATCACTCTCATCATTCTCATCACTCCCACCGCCACGACCACTCCGTTGGTGCTAGTAGTGAGCGAGCTGCTTTCCCGACCTCTCCTCACCAGATTCGTCGCAAAGCAACACGAACTGCGTCTATCCAGTCCCACCCTTCTGTGAAGCATGGTACACCCCCTACCTCCGAATTCGAAAACCATAATTCGGTACCCAAGGCGACCGTCGCGGAGGCTGTTGAGGACATTGCCGAGCAGGCTGATCATGACGCCACTGAGGCACTTGAGCGCGCTGAGTACGAACGGGCCCAGGCTGAAATTGCCGAGGACCTGGACGACATGCTCAACGCAAAGTCCGAGAAGGAATTCGAGGACAGTGCTCAAATTGCCGCTCAGGCTATTCAGGCCGAGCTCGACCGCAGCGATAATGAAGGTGTCCTTGAAGCCGCTCTCACGGCTGAGGTTGCCGAGACCGTTCGTGAAATTGTTGACGAAGCTGCTCAGGGTGTTGCTGAGAGCTGGGAAAGTGCTGATCAGGATGAGATTGTTGTAATTGAAGAAAAGGAGACCCCTCCTGTCAAGGTTTTCAACTTCCCCATGAAGCCATGGATTTCCATTACGCTCCAAGAGGAGGGAACTGAACCACGACCTCTGTTCCGTGAGGAGACCATCATGGATATCGCTCGACTGAAGAAGGAATTTGATCAGATCGATCGCAACCTGTACACTGCTACTGAGAACTACATGGCCTATGGTATGTCCAAGCAGGGAGGTCTCCGTGTCATTCGACAGGAGGATGGTAAGGACGCCAAGATCTTCACCGACACCAAGGATCGCATTTTCAATGTGGCCATGTCTGTCACTCCCTCTGATCACGAGGGCGCCCATCGCGAGGCCATCATTGGTACTGGCATCAGTGGCACCGTTTACTGGGTTCAGATTCGTGATGGCGAGAAGGATCACATCGAGGATGCTCATATGGAGCAGTACGGCTTCGCTTTGCCTCCCATGAGCTCTCAGGAGGGTGACGCCCCTGGCGGCGTGCTCAAGACCCGTGCTCGCACCTCCACCATTCACCCCGAGTATTTTGCTGTTGGCCGCGGCAAGTCCATCAACCTTATCTGGCCTTCTTACATCCTGCAAAACAACTTGTTCAAGCCGGGCCATGATCGCGTTGTCGACACGGAAACTCTTGCGAAGCAATGCTCTTTGAAGATCAACACTGGTAAGGCCGGCAAGGACTTCACCTTCAGCCAGGACGACTCTGTCATCGTTTCTCTTGATAAGTCTGGTCGGGTCAAGTTCTGGGATGTTCGTGACCTGACCGCTGTCAAGGAGGGCTCTGACCCACGGGCACCAATGCCTGCGCAGACCTCTCTTGAGGTCAAGGAGCCCTTGATGACTCTTGCTACGACTCCCGAGGGCGAGAAGGCCTGGCCTACTTCGGTCCTGCTTCTCGACAAGCAGCGACCCTACCAGAAGCGATGTGCTCTTCGATACATGATTGTTGGAATGAAGCAGAACCATACCCTGCAGCTTTGGGATCTTGCTCTTGGCAAGCCCGTGCAGGAGTTCAACCTACCTCACAGCAAGGAGTCAGACGCTGTCTGCAGTGTCATGTACCACTCGGCCACTGGCATGATTGTCATTGGCCACCCTACACGAAACTCGATCTACTTTGCGCACTTGTCGGCACCTAAGTATAACCTCAAGAGCGTTTCCCAGGCCGAGTACATCCAGCGACTCGTTGCTCAAGACTCCTCCATCCCCCAGCCGGATAGTACCGCTGTCATTAGTGGTGTGCGAGAGTACTCGTTCGCTAACCGGGGAATTCTGCGAAGTCTTGACATCCTTGGCACACCTGCTATGGTCCAGGATGCCGATGAGCCGACCCTCTTTGAGCTGTATGCCATGCACTCCAAGGGTGTCGCTTGTCTCCTTGTCAAGCAGACTGAGCTGGGATGGTCCAAGGACAACAAAGTCCTCGACGCCGTTGATGCCGTCGCTCAAAACGTCGTCACCGTCTCCAAGCTTAAGGCTCCTCAGCCTGCCGAGACCCCAACCCCCGCCAGCAACGGAGATGCCGTGGTTCGTGTTGTTAACCGTGGATCCAACAAGGAGAACGTCCAGACGACCTCCGGATCTCAGGCCGAGTCCGCCCAGCGTGGGCCTGAATCAACTGTTCCCGCCAAGGCTAAGAGTGAGCCAAAGGAGGCTGAAACGCCCATCCAGTCCGCCAAAGAGTCTCAGTCCGAGAAGCCTGAGCGAAAGTCACGAAAGAAGAAGAACGCTGCGAACCAGATTGATGCTACCACCAACGGGGCTACACCTCGTGTTGGCAATAAGGATGTCAAGGGCGCAAACAACGCTGTCATACCTGCTGTCTCTTCTGAGGCACTGGACGCTGCTATCTCTGGTCTCGAGGCTCGTTTGAATGTTAGTGTTGGTGAGACCCTCAAGTCATCATTCAAGAACCTTCACGGCAAGATTGACGATGACATCCGTGTCCGGGATGAGAATTTCAACCAGCACCAACTTAAACTCCTTGATATGGTTTCGGAGGTGCTCAACGAAAACACTCAGAAGGTCTTGGAGGCGCTTATCCATCATCAATTCACCGAGCTTGTCATTCCCGCCATTGGTGACAAGGCGGGTGCCGCTGTTACCGATCTTCTCGATAACAAGCTACAGCCCCACCTTGCCTCTTCTGTGCAAAAGGAGATCCAGAGCTCCCTTCCTCATGCGCTTAACAGGTCCCTGCGCTCTGGCGATTTCGTGAAGGCCATCTCTGAACGAGTTGGAAACACTGTTACCACGAGCCTCCAGCAGGAAGTTATGGCAACATTGACTCAGCGACTCACCCCGACTTTCACTAACATTGCTACTCAGGCGTCGCAGCGTGTTGCCGGTGAGCTGCATCAGCAATACCATGACCAGTTTGAGTACATGAAATCTCAGCATGCCGCCGATAGTGCCAAGATTGACCAGCTGACGTCTCACATCACTCATCTTTCTGGAATTGTGGAGACCATGGCTGCTTCTCAGGCAACCCTTCACGCGGAGTTTCTCAAGTTCAAGCAGCAGCCTGTTCACGAACTTCCTGGAATGCCTCAGAATGCTGGTCATGGCCAGCCTGTTCCTCACCATGGTTATGCCACTTCCAGTCAGCATCACCATCAGGGAAGCCACGCTGGCAGCTACCACCCAAGTCAGGCTCCTAGCCAGGCCGCAAGCCAAGCCCAGCAGTATATTGGCAGTCCTCAGTACGCTCGCGGTTCTCAGCATGTGAACAGTCCTCAAGCCTCCCAACAGGCTTCAGACTACGTCGCTCCTACTGCGAGTGTTAGTGCCCTTGCTGGTGCCTACGCTAGCCAGCGTAACCAGACAGAGCCTGAAGCGGACCACGACTTGATGCAGCGCATCAGGATTGTCGAGCAGGCTATCCAGGAGGGTCGTTATCAGGATGCCATGATCCAGTGGATTCAGAGTGGACGCGAGGAAGAGATTTTCCGCCGTTGCCTCAGTCGCTTCCCTCCCAAGAAGTTCGAGAATCTGCCTCTCCTCATGTTGCTTGTTGTTATTGCCACGATCTCCAAGGATCTGAAGCCCAACGCTCGTCTCAAGGAGGAAGTTGAATGGATCGAGATGGCTCTCAACGCCTTTGCTGAGAACCTTCCCGCCTTTGTAAGTCTACATTCACCTTTGGATTTGAGCATAACTAATATATTACAGGAATGGGAACAATCTGGCGCTCGCGATGTGATCAAGAGTACGACTCAGACCATGCAGCTCCTCATTGGACGCATTCAGCCTCTCATTGGTGGCATCCAGGACGGTTTCCCTACGGATCCCTTCCTCGCCAACCTCGAGCGAGCTAAGCTTGACTGGATCATTCGAACCTCGGAACATGTGCTTGACACCTTTGGCGCTCCGAGACGCTACGAGTAATCAAGCGCTATGTGTGTATAGCAACATATTTTCTGTGGAAGAATTCGATCCGATGATCAATCTTTCGACTTGTCTGACGAGATAGACCATGGAAACATGGCGCTCTGTCGTGGACCAGAAGTTGCATATGCAACAGTGTACATCACGCTAGGGGGATATCATTTGACATGGGAGCATTTCGGAATGATTCACGATTGGTGAAATGGAAGAGACATGCATGTGCATTATTAGCAAGTTGACGATGTTTTATGGTATCGTGGCATGTTTTTCCCGGTACGATCTGGTATCATGTTGCGCACGAACGCATTGGAGGTATCGGTACTTGGGTGCTTTAACTCGTTTTCACATTTGGGATGCTATGATACCCCGGAGAAGGGGAGGATCGGGAAGGAGTGTTTGCGGAGGACAGCTAGAGGGAGCTATTGTTATTCTTCCTCTGATGTAGTTTTGGTAATTAATGTATGAGTTGCTACGGAATACCGGCCATGCCCTTTGATGGATTGACTTGTTTGTCCAAGACATAGTGCAGATTTGCAGAGTGTCACATCGATCATTTCGGAAGCTGCGGATAGCAATGGATCATCCATATTGAGGTGAATGGTCTTGGCAGACGAGTGTCAAATGTCATGTCAGACAAGCTTTTTGGCGTTGTATCACTTCAGCCCTAGAAAAAGGGGCACGCTGGGGCCTCGAAAAACTGTCAGATTATATGTTGCATGAGTATCGAAGAGCGGTCTCTCGTGTGATGCCTGTGGTGTCGACTATAGATGACTGCGTGCGTGTTAGTGGTGCCATGTCGTGTCATAAACTATTCTAGTATCTCAGACCGAGGTTGAACAAAGTCTCCAGCTACTCGCTCCACACCGAGGTTTCCTGATATGAGAAGATGAAATTACCTTCCCCCGATCTCATCTGATCAACTCGGTCAACGGGCGCCCGCGCACAGCGGAATTCGGAACGGACACTTGAATATCAACCTCGGGGTTGGAGTCGACCCGAACCGCCGGTTTATGAGACATGATCCGACTGATTGAAATGGGGAATATCACTGTGGTCCAATCATTCGTTATTTCTCAATCAAAGCTTTTCTCCCGCGAGAATTAGTACAAACGCTCTTGCAGAAGCTTGACATGTAGGAAACTCTATCGAACAAGCTTCTTTCAGTGGCACCACGACACAAGCGTGGCACAAACGGAATTTCAGTATTCAGAATCAACTTATCATAGCGGTCTGTATGTAATAGATTCCCACATGGTTACACTTGTTGGGTGCAGTGACTTGGCAGATAGATAGTTATTCGTTGGAGAGTAGTGTCCGAGCGAAAGCGGTAACGAGCACGAGTTAAGCTTATTGCACTTTGATTATCGGAAGATTTAATGGCTGATTGGTTGGTTGTGAGGGAGACTGCATATGATATGTTGGGGGAGATGAGGTGAGCTTATGCTGTGAATACATAGCCACAAGTGACGCTTAGAATGAATTACTGATAAGTTATTTAGAATAGATGGGTATATCTATCATTCGTGATGGGTTTATTCTTGTTGTTCAACAACTTATGTTAAAGTCTTCAACTCGGTTGTCAGAGAGACTAGATAACACTTACACAGACTTCTATATCACATCATACTTGCCAAGAATCGAATCGGACCTCATGCACGTGAAACCTCCATACCGAGCATACATGGAAATAGATAGACAGTAAACGAGACTATCCAATCTGTAATGTAACACAAACAAACCTATAGTACTACTGCAACTGTCAAAGCGCTGTGTGGAGTGACATCCACTGACTATTCTCCGATGACAATCTTTTTTCGTCATCAAATGTTGTGTCTCGTGCCTGACTTCCCTGTTTTGCCTATCTTCTTTATTATCCATCCAATAAGTCGATTAAGGGGGAGAGGGAGTGTAACCATGACAAGCAATAGAGCTTGACTTCTTTTTATCTCTCTCTCCTTTCCTGCTTTCTTACTTCCATCTTTTTCCTTTGGGTCTAGTTTCCTTCATGGATGGGTAGGTTTGAACCACCACGTTCCCTAGTCTGCCTTTTTATATACCACTTTCTATCTTGGCTTTCTTAAATATCCTCCTTTTTCCCCTCTGTTTCTTGGCAGTGTTGAGTGTCTATAGTTGCGATCATGGTGACTGCTTCCAAGAATGTGGTAGAGCCAGTGTGTAAGTCCATGTCTAGTCAACCCTTCCACTCACCGGTATCTAACTATCTACCACAGTCATTGTCCTCGCTTTTACTGCAGGATGTCTTATCAACAGACGAAGAGATACCCAATTTTCGTACAATGAATCTACAGAAGATGTTGAGACTGGTCAAAGATATACCGACTCGCCGCCGTTAAAGCCAGCTCTGCTACAACAAAGTGAACGACATGCACGCAAAGCTCCGAATTTCTTCTTCGTACTTTTGTCACGCTTCTTCAACACTTTTCCGTTTTTAATAGAGATTTGGTATTGGAATTTGACATACTGGTAAGTATTCCGGTTTGCAGAAATAAAGACATGTCCTAACTTTGGTGGAGGATATATCAAGGCCTTCGAGCTGTATCAGCCAGAGCAATCGCTGGCAACGAAGCCATATTCAACCGCGCACGAGACCATGCTCTTCAAATCCTACGTCTTGAATCGTTCTTGAGTCTTGATATTGAGCAGCGGTTTCAGTCATACATAATGCATCAACAGCCATGGCTCATGCCCATCCTAGCCAAGATCTACTACTCACACATCAGCGTCGGCATCCTCTTCCTCATCTATATCTACACATATCTCCCACCCTCAACATTCCAACGTATTCGTCGCACAATTGCAGCCGATAACGCAATCGCTTTCATCATCGTCACCCTCTGGCGCTGCTCACCTCCGCGCTTGCTACCCCCAGAGTACGGTTTTGTAGACGTTCTACACAGTAAAGCTGGTGGTTCCAACGTCTGGAACAACAACCGCTTCCAGCTGACCATCGCCGCGATGCCGAGTTTGCACTTTGGAACGTCTCTCTTCTTTGCCGTCTGCATGTGTCGCTTCTCCCCGCATCGCTTTATGCGCGTGCTTGCTCCTCTGTGGCCTATTGCCATGCTTGTCACCATCGTTGCGACGGCGAATCATTTTCTCACGGATGCTTTCATCGGCGCTTTGGTTCCGTTAATCGGATGGCGTATCAACCGGGTTATTCTTGTTCTTCAGCCCATTCAGGACTTTGTGTTTGCGCCTTTGGTTAACAGGCTAGACCTGGTCGACTCGAACGTGCGAGTTGTTCCTAAAGCTTTGTAGTAATGAACATGCAGAATACCTTGCGGAAGTGGGAAATAATTGGAAATGGGGAATAGCAATAGAGATAGGGAGCGCAGTCCTTGGGGGGTAGAGCAAGCTTGGATGCTAAAAAGCATACGAGACGAGATTAACAAGTCACTTTGTGCGACTCTTAGAGCATATCCTTAGCTGATTTGTTTTTGTATTCTAAATCTTAGACTGTGGCTTTTCGACCATCCCTTGGCCAGTATATGTGTATTTGGACCTCGACCACGTCACCACTTTCAACATCTCATCTCAGAACTTGGAATCTATTTATTCATTCATTCATCGGCTTAATGCACGTCTATCATATCCCTACTCTCTAACCGCTCTTGGAAACCTTGACAACAACCTTTCCAAAGTGCTGTCCACTGCTCAAATACTCAAGCGCCTTATTCGCCTCCTCAAATCCAAAAGTCTTGCAAATAACAGGGTGAATAGAGTGCTTCTCGTAGAAAGACACCATCTCCTCGAATCGATCCTTGGGTCCGTTCAAGATACCCTTAAGCGTAACGTTTCTTCTCAAAGCGAGAACGTTGACGCCCACCTTGCCGCCAATATCCTCCTCTTCCTCCTTGCCGGACAGGTAGCCTACGCAGTTGATCAGACCGCCGAAAGCAATTGAGTCGAACGACTTGCGGAGAGTGCGTGCACCACCAGTCTCGAAAATGATATCAGCGCCGTGGCCCTGCGTGGCTTTCATGACAGGGTCTTGCCACTCCCAGTGCGTGCGGTAGTTAATACCCGTGTCAGCGCCAAGATCCTTCTTTGCGCGATCGAGCTTCTCGTCTGATGAGGAAGTGATGATGACGTTGAGACCGGCTGCCTTTGCGATCTGAAGACCAGCAATGGCGACACCACCTGTGCCCTGGAGGAGAACTGTCTCCTTCTTCTTGTTTCCGTCAGCAGGCTGACCAAGGGGTCGCATGCCGTTGATGCACATCCAGGCTGTGACGGCAGCGATGGGTAGACACGCAGCCTCCTCATCGGAGAGGTAGTCCGGCACGGGGACGAGGCTGTCGGCGGAGAAGCAGCGGTACTCTGTCAAAACACCGGGCAAAGGCAGGCCCAGACCGGAGGCCATGTCGGCTTCAGTGACTTGGCCGGTCAGATGGGTCTGGTTGAAGATGGACATGACACGGGTGCCAGTCTTGAGCTTAGATGAAGAGCTCTGGATGACGGTACCGCACATGTCGGAGCAAGGCACAAGGGCCTTGGTGTCTTGAACTGAGGCGTGGTGGTTGTAATCGCCATTGATGACTTACACAGTTAGTTTAGCCCACTCTTCGTTTAGCAACAGCGACAACGTACCTTCAGTATCACGGTAGTTCAAACCGACAGCATGAACCTTGACAAGGACCTCTCCGTCCTTAGGCTGCGGGACCTCTCCCTCTCCAAATTGAAGCTTATCCAGACCATCCTGGCCGGTAGTCCACTGCTTGTTTGTCTCAGGAGTCGCCATACTCTCGGATTTCCTAAAGGGTAGATAAGAAGAGATGAAACTGGCCATGATGAGAGAAGACGAGGAAAAGAAGAGAATAAATACTAGGTAGGTCAAACAACGTTAACGTCAACTCTCAGTCAATGCTCTTACAAGTGGAGATGACGTCGCTGTTGGTGGATAGAGGCGATGGGGTTGCTTGTCCTATCAGAGAAGGTGACTAGATCGTTTCAGGTATTGATGCCGGATCTTCTCCAAGTGTCTTAATAATCAAGACGTTAAAAGTCAGAGAATTGGAGCTTGAATAATGCAAACTGAGTTTTCTCTCTGCCTTTGACAAGTGTACGTGGAGCCTCTATGGGGTAGTATCATCGCTAACGAATGAAACAAATGGACAGCCTCAGTGAGGCAGGCACATGCATCAGTCATCCATTCAAGTTCAACCAGGGTACTATGAATACAACAAATCACGTATATTTGATATAAAGCCAATCAATATGCAGCAACGTATATCACATGCAAGTGCTTCTTAACTTAATAACAAGAGCAACTAGCTCGTCGTTCAACCCTGGCCCTCGATGATCATCCTCTTATTCATGTTTACAACTCCTATAATTGCTATGCCATACACGCACTTCCTTTCGCCTCAAACTCTCCACGTATCATCGCAACCAGGCAGAGTCAGTCAGAATTAATCAAGCAGCACCAGAGACTCTTCACTCCCGCCATCTGGGCATAAAAACAGAAACTGTAACAGAACCATCAACTGAAGCAATGAAGCAAATAATGCAAAACCAGATATTGTAACTTTTTTCTTTTCCAATCCAACGCGGCCCTTCACTCCTACAACAGCCGCCTCTTGTGTGTGCCCTAGAGTCCAATAGCCGGACTCGGGCGTCTCCATATCGTCTTCATCGTCGCGGTCATGCCAGGAGCAGCGCCTAGACAGAAATTATTTGGTGGGTATAGTAGTAGGTTGTAGTCGCCGAGGCAACTCCTCCCATCGCTGGCGATGTACACAGCCTGATGAGGAGAAGCCGGTATAGCTGTCTAGACGTAACGTCGTAAAAGCGTCATAATCGTCAGGTAGTGGTCGTAGGTCTTGTCGGGGTACAGGCGAGGGTATTCCAGGTTATGCGTGTTGCCAAGCGGTTCGTGACCTTCCATGTTTGGTTGCCCAGGTGTGTTGAAAACATTGTGTATCCAGATATCCTATCCCCTACTCTCTCATCGGTAGCTGTCATCAAATCGGCCACACTTATGGGCCACTCGAGTCCCCAACAGTCTTCAAAAAAGTCATAAAACCATGCCCACGTAAACTATATGCAATGGGGTTCAACAAGACAGGACAAGGCAAACCCTTGTCAACACTTCCCCAGGTATGTAAATATTACAAGTCGTAATAGCAAATGCGATGTAAAATATCGATGCATCGTTCTCGTTGTCGTTAATCCGTAAGGATTCGCGCAGTTGTAGCCGGCGACTAGCTTTCAGGTCGCTCAAGGCTTGGCCCGCCAGGGGTAAGCGAAGGATCACACTCAGTGATATCGCGAGGCGTTGGTGGAGCTTGAGCCGACGCGAGCTCCATTATCCGACGAGTCTATGTCAAAATTAGCCCATGTTGGGTTATTCCAAATTTCATTTTACGTACCGCTACCGCGTGTGGCGTGGCCGTTAGCACGGCGTCCAGCAAATCCGGTATTGGACTCCCACTCAGGTCCGCGGGGCTGACGCTCAGGAGCTCCCTTAGAGCTGTTACCAGGGCGCTGGCTACCAATAGCGCCAGGGGTGCTTCGCGCCTGGTTCTGCATAGCGCTGGAGTCGTAGCCCAGGTTCAGGTTGTTGAGGCTGCTGAGAAGAGCCTGGTCGTTCTTAGGACCGGGTGTGCCAGCATTGCTAGGGTGGCCTGAAGGAGACATGGCACCACCTATGTATTCACCAAAACGCGCAGTGGAGCCCCCACCCATGTTGTTCATACCGGAAGGTGCGAGGTAGCTAGAAGAAGCTTGCGAAGGGCTAGGGGTGAATGATCGGAGATCGGCAAAACTCTTGGCAGCTCGGAGGTTGTTGGGAATGCTGTTTCCATCAGGGCTTCCGGGAAGCTCCAAGGTCGGACCCTGGCGACCCATGACATGGGCGTAGTTGCTGCTAGCAGCCCTCGTCTCGCGATCAGCGGCAAAGTCGAAGGTTGCAGCACGGCTCAGGCCACGCTTGTGCATGTCAAGGCTGGTAGCTGGCTGAGTGTGGATGTTAGCAGTAGGGGAAGGCTGCTGTCGCTTGAGCACGGTAAGCTGACGAGACTCGGCCTCACCCATAGACTGGTGCTCGAGACCCATGTTGTGCGCAAGGATGTGGATAGATCGGCGGTGCTCAGGGGCAATACCGGGAGGGAAGACAAGAATCTCTCGGGAGTCATCACGACGGAACATAACCAGCTCGGTGTAAAACTCGAGGGTCTGGGGATCGTTCAGATCGACATCTCCAGGCATGCTGATCGAGGGAGACTGAACGCGAGATGCGTCAAGCATACCGAGATGCTGAGGTGCTCGGGCCTGAGACTGCGAAAGACTGCCAAGTGACTGAATAGAGCTCTGCTGGTGCAGCATTGGGGCTCTGTGCTGCTCTTCAAGCTGGCCACGGCGCTCTCGCTTCTCACGTTCGATCCTCTCTCGCTCAGCCTCGGGAAGCATCTTCTTGTACTCAACACGCAGCTTGCGACCATGGACATCCATTCCATTCATGGCCTCGATGACCATGCGAGTGTCCTCAGCGGACTGGAAGTTAGCGAAAGCCAATCCACGGAAAACACCATTGTCGAAGTGGTAGTTGAAGGCATATGGCTGAGGAAGGTGCATTTCGAGCATGATGGAAGCAAGCGTCTCCTTTCGGACGGCAAAGGGAATGTTCTTGATAACAATAGCAGTGGGAATGAGCTGGTCGGCATCGGATGTGTTTGATCGGAGGTCTGTGGGAGATCCGTGAGAACCAGGGTGCTCGACACGGAGGTTGCCATTTGACATTGGGTTGTTGTTCATTCCACCTTGGTAGGGCTGCATACCACCATGGCTGCCGTGAATGCCAAGACCGCTGTGATCGGTCCATGTCTGTGTCTTTGTCAGTCGCATCCTCGAGTCTTTTTTTTTTATCGTCACATACCTGAGGGAGAGCTGCTCGGCGGTTCACATTTCGTTGTCGCCCAGGGCCATTCACAGCTCCGTTGACAGTGGCGACACCACTTGTGTTGTAGTTCCAAGCCTGACCGTTATCCAACATGTAACCCTGCATACCGCCAGCCATGTTGTCCATACCACGGTGGCTGTAGCCACTTGCGATCCTGTCGGCAGGGTAGAGCGCAGATGAACCTAGAGGGGCATCAAAGGGGCGTTGGGACTGGCGAGGTAGGGAGAGACCAGCAGCGAAGCCGCCAGCGGTAGCATAGTTCTGTCTGGAGTTCGGGGAACGGTTGGTCGAAGTACCATAGTCAAGGTAGCCCATGTCGTGCGGTTGTTGCGACATTGTGATGACTGGATCCAGTTTGGCAAGGAGCTGCTGATTTCACCCAGCAGTCGTCTGTACCTAAGTTTTGATGATTTGAAATGATCACGTAGGATACACGCTAGCCTACAGATGCTATTCGCGAAAGATATAAGATGCGTAATATAGAGCTAAGGATGCGGCATCAAAATGGTCGATCGGGGTCCGATTGTCGTTTCGGTCGTAAGCGGTGTAGCTATGAAATGCAGCACAAAAAGCAGCCACGGACTTGAAATGTCGGGAATGAGCAGGCTCAAGTGTCAGACACAAGACTTTTAGCTGAGTCAACTCGACTAAAAAGTTTGTTTCTGCTTAATGAGTTTGGTGCCAAGTTGTCGCTAGGCAACCGGAATATTCGCAGATATCAGCACGAAGATCGTGAATATTTCGTGGGAAAGAGATTGTAGCCGGCACAGCGAAGGAGGCCGTTGAAGTCAGTCCCGTTACGTTCAGGTTTCCTGAGAAAGTGGCGGAGTAACGTCAGAGGTTACTCTTTTGCTGGTTATTCGGCACGTAATGCTGTTAAGACAGCGACGAGTGTTCCAGGAATGCAGCGACGTCGTAAAGACAAATGAATCCAGATTGCTACTGAATGTAAAATAAATTTGCGAAAAAGGGGGGGAACTGGATTCGCGCGGTAAACTCGTCTCTCGTTGGGTGCAAAAGTCGTGGATTTTTTCGTCGACGTAAGGGCTGAAGCTCTGGACGAACCAGATTGCGAACTACGGAGGGAGTATGTAATCAAAGGGAGAGAGGGAGAAAGAGGAGGGTAGGTAGACAAGACGGCAGGAGATGTCGACAAAAAATCGGGGGAGGAGAGGGGAAGAAGAAGGATTGAGGAAAGGGGTAGAGGAGGAGGAAGGAAGGAAAAGAAGATGGAACAAGTCCCAGTAAATGTCCGTGATGATCTGGAACGGGAAAACGGCGGACGGGAGACGGGAGACGGGGGTTTGAAGAAGGTGGATGGGTTGTGGTTGGGGAGGTGACAGCGGTTTCTCGCTGCGTTGTGCCCTTTTTTTTTTTCTCTGTCGCCTTCCTTCTGTTCTGCTTTTGCCTGCCTTTTGACTTGAGTGGAGGCCCTTATTTTTTTCCCTCCTGTCTTGTCTTGTCTTGACCTTGTCTGGTCTGGCCTGGCCGCCTGGTAGCGGTAGCCGGACTGGGACCCATGAGAGAGATGATGAGATGGGGGGTCCTGACAGTGCGTGTACTGTGATGAGCCACCGCCCAGAGGTACTCAAGGCGCAAATTGGTGGGGTCTTCAGCGCTGTTGAATTACCTGGGCTTCCGCTGGGACAGAAGCCCACTGTGGATCGTCATCCCCTGAGATGCCCTTGGAGCTTGAGATTGATGACACTGGACCCATGGATGGATGGATGGATGGACGGATTTCAACATGTACAGCATAGCATCGTCATAAAATATATAATGCTATGAGCTCGCTCTTCATCCAACAATGAATTTACAGATGCTTTAATCAACATCTTAATGCATGCAGTACAACACAACACTGTGCCTAGTATTAAGTTCCATGCTAAATGCATTTCTAAATTCTTAGCTCAATGTGGGGGCATGTGAAAAAAATAAAATAAAAAAAGAGGTGACGATGAAGGAGGCTGGCCTGCTTCCCGTCTTGATTTGATCCCCTATCGCGGCTCTACCGCAACTTCACTCACAAGCCACCTCTTTACTTGGCATTTTCAGCCTCTTTGAAGAAGGTTGACTGGATTGGACGTCAATGTCGGTGTCGGCGTCTTTCTAGAAGGGCCGTCGAATCGATACCTCGTGATGGCTGTCTTCAAATACATCTTTGGACAAATCAAGTACCTACTTTACATCCATACATATTCAATTGTGGCAGATATGGACTGCAACAGTGCGAGCGGCAACGTCATCTTTGGGTCCAACGCTCTAGTCTAACTGAGTGGACCGCATAGCATTGGACACGCCAATTATGGGAGTTTGCTTGTGTTTTGTTGTCGTTATGTACCGTCGTGTTTATGTCTCTGGCTAAGCAGCGTTGTTTTTTTCTAGCGAATTTATGTTGTGCATATCCCTCTGCATTTCAGATCTGGTATTACATGCATTCGAATCAAGTTTTGGTCATCATACTATGGATGCAGTGGAGGTTACAATCCAAGCCTTCATCGTCACACCTTTATGAAGGTTGGGCTGTAAATGACTCTCTTTCAGAACCTGACTCGATGGGATGCATAAAAGTTACTGTTGGCTCAACGGGACACACACTGGTATTTTATTGCATTGCATTGCATCGCATTGTACAATTCCTAGGGAAGTATTGTGTAGGTATGAACAAGGTAGCCAGTCTTGGAGCACAACATCAAAAACCCTTTCAGCTCACCTGCACTATTTGGTAGCACTGTTCCAATACTTTTAATACCCCATCTTGTCTCGACTCATTTAACCAGTGCCCAAGGGGTAGCAGACAGGAGAGTCGAGATTGCTCGATGAGGTATCCAGTAGTCCCGCAAGTCGATTATCATTATCGCCGGAAAATCTTGGCCGTCGTTATCGTATCGTATCGTCTCTAACCCGCCCGCATCTCATCTTGGAGTTTGTCTATTGCTCCTATACGACAGTACCTATTAATTGCTGCTTCTTTTTTAGCTCTTGCACCCCTTTTTATAACACGACCGGCTTAAGCTCCCCGGATGATACTAGTAAAGATAGAGTAGAGACTGACGGCGACTGTTCGGACCCGAATACCATAGCGTAACAAATACTCTGCATACCTTCCTAGAGGTAGGTAGGTAGGTAGGTAGGTATCTACCGTGCTGTGATCACCTAGCACAAAGACAAAGACCTCATGAACCTGTTCTCACTTTTGTGTTCGCGCTCGGACTAACATAAAATGTCTTTGCTTGCTTTTTTGTCTCGCAATTAACCTGAATGGTTGCACCGAGTTGTTGAGAGAGATCTCCCATGGATGCTACCTACTAATTGCATGGTGCAGTAATATGTACTGTTCGTTCCCAGGGGCTTACTGCCAAGGAGATTTGCGAAGCCTCAATTAGACAGCTCATTCATGCGAAATTTGACAGTCGGTAGATTAGGTGTTCATCATCGTCAAAGCCACGTGCATAGATCCAGCTGCGGCTCTTTTCTTTGTCTTTGGGCTTTCTTTTTGGCACTGACTTTATAATTAGCATCCATGACATTGACACTTTGACCATTGACAACGTCCCGTCGTCAACGTTGATGTGGTATCCGAACAGGTGTGCAGCGTGAGATGAGCCAAGTTAAGTTACTTTACTTAGCACCTGACTTATCTCCTCTGTGGACCAGACCCAACCAGAAGAACAAAATGGTAACTTTGGCTTTCTTGTAATTCTCAACTTGGAAGCAAGATTTGGTCTACCGCGGTACATGTCAGCGGCCCGTCGGACGGGAAGCCAATGAATGGTAGTGGTGGAGTACAAGTAGCCTACAGTGTGAGTATTAGTTCCCTCTAGCAGTAGTCATAGGTGAGTAGTAGGTAGGTAAACTTTGTTAGAATACCTACAGTAGGTATAGTGAATACAGAAGAAAAAGGAAACATAAATGCCGGATCCAAGGCTATCAACAAACATCGCCTAGGAGACGCCATTTCTCTCAGCTTACCTACCTACTATGCATAGGTACACGTCATTACATTACCGCAAGACATACATACCATATTAGGTTGTAAAAAAGCAGTCCACTGCGGCAACGCAGCGCAACGCAATGCGACCATGATCTGCTCTGCTCTCCTCTCCTCTCCTCTCCTCTTGTCTCCTCTCGAGTGGAAGCCCCTTTTGCTTTTCCAGAACTCGCTGCCCCTCTTGGCTCGCCGCCTTTCGTGGCTTTTGGTCCCAACCCATGGATGACGAAGCCAGGGTCATCCTTAACCCGCCCACCTGGGCCGATATCAGGGGCCCTGCCTGATCTCAGGGGACTCCCCAGTTCTTTGGGTCGCCGTTCGTTGACCGTACTGTACTGTATAAGTAAGCCCCCCCGGGATGAGAGACGAGGGGACCCGGGTCCCTGGAAATTGAATTGACCACTGATTAGACTAGTTACGTTGGTGGAGGGGCTGAGGGGTTGCTGTTGTTGTTGTTGTTGCTCTCTCGGCCTCCCAACTGATAGCGTACAGTACGATTTCTATCTGGCTAAATACCTTATTGAGTATGTATGTATCAATCCGTGGTGGATCTCATTCTAATGAGGCTCATGTCGTAATGTCGCAGAATTACCTTGTCAGGCCTGTCTAAAAGTCTTGACTGGCAGGTGAAGCATGTCACTTTCATCTATTGGACCCTCCTCTCCTTTCTTCTCTTTTCGCTAGGTTCGTCTCGTCTCGCCTCGTCTTTCTTATTTTCATCTGTCAAATTCGAGAAGGCCTGCTAGCGTATTCTTTTTTCAATTCCCATTTCGCCTCGTTCAACCGGCAGCCGGTCCCTTGAAATACTTAGAATAGACCTAACCCCGGGCGGTCAAAAGGCGCCTTTTGGACTGAATCCCTGAGAACCGAAGAACGCCTAAGCCAAGCGAACATCCCAGCTTAGCCTCATCTTCGTCGCTCGCTTGTCATTCCCCCCGGAGATGGCGGCTTATAGATCACGCGGCCATGTTCTCTCTTACCCCTGGCGAAATAAGATGAAAGAAACTCGTCAAATGCTCTAGAAGCTCCGGCAGACGGATCTCCTCCCCGGTCCTGTCTGCTCACATGTATTTGCTCACCGATCTATGGACATGCATATGGATAAGGATGTTCATGAATCCTTGCGGCATTCATTACAGGACATGACCTGATAATCCTGTGAAGATGCACAATTGCTTGACCAGACTTATCTTCGCTCTACCAAGGGTGAACAGTAGGATGTCCAACCTATTTTGGTTGCCCACCATTTACACAGCACGTGTCTCATCAAAACCTGCCTCACAAGAGTAAACAGAGTCATGAGACGTCTTTCTACTACACCCACATGTTGCAAGTTGGCCCAGCTACAGTGTTTTCATGTCTCAAGCATCAGAACCCTACATCAAGAACCGTAAATTGATGTCTCGATTGTATGTAGCTACCAACCAGACTCGTCTATAGACTGGATAGGGTGGTGGGGGATCGTCGTCAGCCGCAACGACGCCCCATTTTCACTCTCATGAGCCTCACGGCTTTCTTCCATGGTATCGCCACCAGAGCGCTACCTAGGAAGAAAACAATAATCAGAGATGATTCGACGACCAGAATGGAGATCAGGTACCAACACGAAGCAGGATCTAATAGTGCCCGATCTATTATGGAAATCATTCCCAGCGTTCCAGTCCATCGGCATCCATCATGCAGGCCTCCGCCCTCGCCTCATGCCCGCAGCTACAGGTACATGTATAGCTGCAGCTGCAGCTAGAGCTAGAGCTACAAGTTCAGCCATACAGGACGTCTCGGATGTCGCAGTGACCTCTCGCCTCTTCTGGGAGACGCTGCGGAGCTATTCCCGAGCCTCGTCTAGCAACGTTGCTTGTTCGGAACCAGCTGACACCGATCCAACCACGAGGCCACAAGCCACAACCATACCATGGAGCCTGCTCTTGGTTTTTGGGTTGCAAGACAAGGCAAGACAGTTGTCACCGGTTCATCCAATGTCAAGCGTGGGACACCCCAATGACGTCTACGAGATCCTTGCGAAAAACACTGTGCAGTGTATTCGTTCCTAATGGACTCTTTGATGCGTCTAGATTCGAACCAAAGGTCCGTTCAGCTGGGGTTGACTGACCAACCAGAGCAGACTTACAATAGCCTTGCTTCGATCTCACCTCTCAGATGCCTGAATAACAATACTTTGCCATCATCAGGACGATCGTATTCCCAGTCTCTCAAGATCATCGCCTTTTGGGACGTCGTATTGAAGGCAGAACTGGGGGGTTTCCCGGTTCGTTTCTCAAGATCGTGAGTAAGTCGTACGATAGAAGAGGCTTGCATTATAATCCACACAGATAGAAGGCTTGACAGAAATATAGCCTAAGCCCTCCACTAAATTATCCAAAGCTAGGTATCCTAAAGACTTTTGTCATCCCTTGTGCTTTAATATAGTGGCAGAGGTCAGTGTGCGGGTTGATTCCTGAACTGCCTGCTCGCGGACTATCTTCACTCCATTCACCCAACTTTGGCTACCCTTGAGCTAAACCATAACATCAACAAACATCATATTTTTATCTCATATTGGAAGCGATACAGTAATTCAATTGCGTCTAGAGCGTCTTGTTATTAAATTGCCATTATTAAACCTGTCAGAATATCAACTACTCTTACAACTGGAGTAAAATCCGGTCTTGGAGGTTATGTATATAAGCGCCTGGACTCAATACGCACTACAACTACTGTTTATCTCTATAAAATTATCCTAAGCTATTTTTATTATCCATTATGCTTATTATAGTAATATGATCAATATGTAGGTTATTTCCTGAACTGCCTGTCTTAACTATTCACCCAATAATATAATAGTGTCAGATTTTGAATCACAGCCAAAACGACCCTGTGGCTGTCTGAAGTATAACTACAGCTACTATGCATAAAACTAGAAGTAAAAATGCTTATGAATAGACGCGATTGTGCCAAAGGTCCTTCTGGTAGGTGTTACGATACCTTCATATCGAAAAGCGGCCGACGCTGTCTTATACCCTATGGTTTCCATCATATCAACCTGGCGAATCGTCGGGACGGTCGGCTGCAGCAACACCCTTTATATTTTCACAGGTATTATTTGCCTGAAAACTTCCTCAACCCTTACAGCTACCGGTGCCGTTGATGTGCGTAGCAAGTCGGATATGCTGAGAAAGCATGGTCTGGGGCATAAACACAACTCTGTCCTTCAAGCCTGTTGAGACGACTCAAGCTCTGATTCAGGAAGGTTTTGTGCCAGCTGCATAGAAAAATGAGACTTGAAATCACTTCAGGCTGTCGAAAGCTGTGGATATAGTCAGGAGAGAAAATGTGACATTCGCCCGATCATGACACGTTCGACCAGCCTCATATCTTACCTGAAGGGGGCACTTTCTGTCCCTTGTCGTAAGAGCGCAAGCCCGGGATTCATACGGCAGGAGAAGAGGGACGATACAGATAGCTTCAGCTGATGCAGTGGTTAATCTATCAATGTCCTTATTCTGCCATCATCGCCTCTCTCCGTGGCGGGTGTACAGTGATCGGGAGACAACGAACTTCGAATTGATGATAGATATCGAATATAGCTACCCTCTTCCATAGAGAGCAGTATCGTTCTATTTAATTCATGCTGCGCGGCCAAACAAAATAATCAGCGCTTCGTGAAGTATACATGTTCAGAGTTGACTTTGCTGGCAGTGAAATAAAGCAACAACTTCTGGCAACAAGATACCGTGATTCGGCGTGAAACATGTGTTCCAGGAGTTACACTGAGATTCAAAAAAAGTCATAAAAAAAAGTCCGTGAACAACAAAGAATGAATCCACAGGAACATTGGCTACTTAGGTATGATAAGCAGTTCGGGTCTGTAAAGCAGGAAGGAGCGTGTATAAGGGACGAAATTAGTAAGTCACTTTGTGTTATTTAAGAGCATATTCTTAGGCTATTTATTTTTGCACCCTAATGCGTAGAGGCCAACTTTTCTGTTACCGGACTCCTAGGGCCCGCAGCAAGCATCCGTTACTGCAAATCATTTTTAAAATTCTCCTGTCCCCTGGAAGAAAAAGAAAGGAAAACAGGTGCAGTTTCTCAGCCGAATTCATTGTATCTTAAAACAGTTGAAAGTGTTTGGTTGAAAGCTGGATGAACTATGATTGGTCGATACAGCACAGGCAAATGCTCGGCTAACAACAGTCAAAGCAGCCACACTTTAGCCACAGCGGGACATGATCATCTCCAGGCCGAGCCTTGGTTTCAACTGTTCAATGCCATCAAGATGTCCTCAATCATATATCTTGTTGCTCAAGCTTGCTACAGACCACCCAGTTGACGCCTCTGTATCTGGAGGGATACCAGTGTATGCTATATGAACAACATGGCAATCAACAACAGTCAGGTAAGACAGAGCCAGCAGCATGCGGCAAGCCGTTGCTGGCATAACAGCAAACAGAGATGGGATGAGCTCGAGTGAGTATCAACACAGCTCCTCCACCACCACCTCTGGAAACTTGGAAGAAGTCTTTCTCGAATCCCCATCCTCCGTCCTATCTCATTTGTCCTTTTTGAGGAGTTTGAGGGACTCAAAACCACATTTCAGTGGTCGCGATACCCCAAGCCTCTTCTCTCTCACAGCCTTTGGTAGCCCAGCTTCTCGCCCGGACTTACTTCGGATCTTGCAGCCGATTCCAAGCACTTCCAGCTCTAACTGCGGGCAAAAAGCTAAAGCTTCCACCCATCCTGAGGCATGTACGTACCTCCAAACCTACAGGTCCCGCCATCTCATCAGGTCGCCCTCGCCAGAAACCAGCCCAGCCTGCCTGCCTGCCTGCCTGAACAAACACCTAGCTGCAGTACTGCACCGCACCGAACCAAACCACACCCACTAAATTTCTGCCACTCGATCCTTGGATCCCGCGTTTTTCATCATCAACAACATCAATCGATTATTCGACATATCGACTACCGCGTTCGAATCCTTGGTCATTCATCGTCAGATTTTTGATACATTTATCTTACGACTTTTTTAACGCGAATACTTCGACAATGCCTGGTGGAAAAGGAAAATCTTCTGGCGGAAAGAGCTCCGGCGGCAAGACTAGCGGTACTGAGGGCGCCAACAAGAAGCAGCAGAGTCACTCTGCTCGCGCTGGTCTTCAGGTGAGTCTCGACTTGAGAGAAAGCAGAGGAGGATGAGACTGCTTTGTCGACCGATTTGCGCGCATTCCATGTCCCGCATCCCACGCATTTCAAGTTCCACGATATACCACCGACGCGTCGACTATCTCCGCACGACAAGAAAACCTTTTCAAAATGACAGCGCATCATTCATTTTCAACCCACATGCGCGTCTCGACCCGGGCGACCACTTTGCAGCAGCTCACCGATATTTTTGGACGACCACCGGCATAGCTTCGATTCATGATGGGTCAATGCGGGACAAGACGGAATGCGCAGGCAACCACGGCTCGGAAAGCAGAACTCGTTAGAACCTGCTGGTTCTGTCCGACATCTTACTGACATTGTGTTTTCCAGTTCCCTTGTGGCCGTGTCAAGCGTTTCCTCAAGCAGAACACCCAACAGAAGATGCGTGTGGGTGCCAAGGCTGCCGTCTACGTTACTGCCGTTCTCGAGTACCTGACTGCTGAAGTTCTGGAGCTGGCAGGCGTAAGTTCATCCCCAATGAGTCACTGCCGGTGCCTATAGTCCATGCTGACATTCACGATAGAACGCTGCAAAGGATCTCAAGGTCAAGCGTATCACACCCCGCCACCTTCAGCTTGCCATTCGTGGTGACGAAGAGCTCGACACCCTGATCCGTGCGACAATCGCCTACGGTGGTGTACTGCCACACATCAACCGCGCTCTGCTGCTCAAGGTTGAGCAGAAGAAGAAGGCCAAGGCGCTTGAGGGTTAAAGAACAGGTCTCCTTTCGGGGTTTGGTTTTGCTTTTTTGCTTCCTTGGGTCTTGTGGTATACTGGTTTATGGGACGGTAATGCAGAAATTCGAAATTTGACGAGGGCGTCGCGTCGCAAGATGAGCGGACGTCCGCACGACCACAGCTTGGATTAGCTGAAAGGCGCCCGCACTCTTGAAAGAGGCACACGACGAGCTCTCGCGTCGGCTCGAGAAGCCGGTGCAATGACGAGAGGGTTCTCATTACGACGAAACGCCCTGTGCTATTTTTGCTGCGCGAGCGGTGTACAACAACTGTGTTTTTCACTTTTGGTGTCTGGTTACGAGATGCGATACGGGACCGCTGTTCTGATAGGACTGGATTAGGTAGACTTGGAAATACGAGTTCCTTGTTGAGTCGCCGAGAGGTTGAATGTTGAGTTCAGGGTGTTTTCATATGACGTCTGTATACGCAGGCAACTGATTAATGAAGCTATTATCTCCCCTCACACGATGCATATCTGGCTTCGATGCCACTCTTAAGATATCATTTGTTCGTTGTTTACTCTTATGGAGATCGACACCTACAATGCATGCCAGGCAAGTCGCAAAATAATCCATATACATTACACGTAGGAAAGAATAGTCTAAACCTTTGGCTGAGCTCTTGGAGTTATCCTAAGACTTCGCCATCCCTCATGTTCCAGTGTAACACCTAGTGTGCGAAGTATTTCCTGAACCCGCCTGGATACTAATTTTCTGGGCGTCTTAAGGGCTTCCTCCCCAACTCCTTCACCATTATCCCCTCCATCGTGTTCCTCTCCGTGCTCTCTGTCCTCTTTATCGTTTTCATCATCTGTATCCGTCTCACTGTCGCCAGAAGCAAGCTGCGATGTCTCAACCCTTCCATCTTGTTCTTGGTCTTTATACGCAGCAAGGATTTCGTCCTTGTTGTCAAGGTCTTCTGGGGCGGTCACGTCTTGGCCGAATGCTGGGTCAAGGCCGCACAGAGGTAGTTTGGGATATTTCTTGTCTGGCCCTTCGACGGACGCTTCGAACTCTGCGTCACACTGAGTTGGGTAATCGCAGTCGATCTCGCAGTTGTGGGTTTTATTCAGCATGCGCTCCAGGCGCTTCTGTGTGATTTCGGTACGTCTCTTCTTCTCGATCTGGCCCTTCATCACCCGACGTTCTGCGCCTTTCAAACCAGCAAGGTCGCGACTGGTACGGCGTTCCCAGGCTTTGGGATCAGCATTGTATGCGGAGCGGAAACGTCGCCAGTCGTTTTGAACACTCCAGTAGTCGTAGTCAAAGCTCTCTTTTGGTCGAATGCCGCGGTATCTGTTGAGATAGCGTCTCAATGCAGGGTCACGAGAATGGCCAAGCCTCAAGCTGCTGCCGGTGTACTTCGAATTGGTACAGTCGAGGCACCGTTGAGTGACGGCGAGCTCCCAGATCGCTTTGCAGTTGCAGCATTGCCATTTCCAAGGAGACATCCATTCAACTGGAGTGGACTTTGGGGGTGTGCATCGGTAGGTGAGCAACTTGAACGGTGGTGTTTTGATGATAGTGGTATAATAATGCATGGTATGAGTGTTCAAGTGCAAAATGAACAACTGATTTGAGGTAATGATTCGTTTGAGTGAAATTGTAGCGAAGGCTGAGAATCCGATTTCACGCATATGGATGATTTATGTATCAACTGCTTTCCTATGAGAATGAGAAGGAGCCTTGTTACAAACGCAGACGGACAAACGAGGTGCTATTGTTCAGTGCACACCCACGTTGCTACATATAGAGTATTAGCCTTGCTAACGGGCCAAAACTTCGGACGAACACTCATTCTATTGACAAAGCTGCTTTGTGGAGATTCGGCATATTCTTTGTTACGGGCACAACAGACTAGGGGGAGACATGAAAATCACAATTTACACAGTGAGATAATTGAGCAGCGATGGGCCCGTGTCATATAGTAAAGGATTCTTGTCTATTATTTGCATACTTGCAAGGATGTTCTGTCGAAGTCACGAATGTCTTTGTGCCTTCTTTCGAATAGCTTGATGAACTCGGGCGCCGATGCCCTTAAAAACAGCCTGTCGCTCGTAAGCGGTTATCAAGATTGATTGGCATTCTGAACATCCTCTCGTAAACATAAGACTCTTTTTTTGAGTAATCATAAGTGGCTTAGGCTTGCTCATCATGAAGGGACCTCAACCCAGAGTAATGACCGGACGTCCCTTTGTAAAGAATTCGCAGCAGAGGAAATTAGAATTGTGACCAAATGTTTTGCTTACAGCCAAGTTATATTGCTTTTTATTAATGGACAGTATCACAGTTCGTGTAAGTGTGCTTTCGCGATCTTTGCACACATTATAGTAAACCAGGAATTGATACCCCTGAATCATGTAGACGACACTCGATGATAACCAAAGGATCGGTCCTCCCGAGAGCCCAAAACTAGGGCTGTATCATTCGTTATACCTCAGGCCCTTCGTTACATAAAATATTAGGCGCCAGGCCTGAGCCCAGACTACCTTGTCGTCTGACGCTTCCCGCCAGTGCCAGTGCCAGGCAGCCGCCAACCTGCAAAAGCTATATAAGTTGTAAATGCACCTCCCCTTTCAACAACGCAGAGTCACTTGGTGGCCTGGTGGATAAGATATGCGAGCCGACGCTTCGTACCTACAGGTACTCAGATTCATGGATCTGTCCAGTCGCGTTCGTAGAGCGCGACACCAGCCAACACGGCACACGCGACACGCGCAGTCTTCCTATCACAAGCCAAGTTACTCTGTACCGGGCCCTCTTTTTTCGTGCTTTTACTCGATATTTACAGTCGATAAATAGTCTTCCGGGCATGTGTATAGAGGGCGAAAGCATGGTTTTGGCCCGTTTCGAACCCGCGATGTTGGCAGTTGTGGTTGAGTGCATGTACCTCCGGTATTTGGTGTCTTGAGATGGAAGAGACGATTTTCGGGGCAAAGGATCACATGACTGAATGAATGCGCAGGAGTAACGTAATCTAGTCTGTTAGGTATTCATTCTGGCTCTTCAAGGGGCAACTTCTGACGTGTGCCGAACTCATCCCATCGATCACCTTCTGGGGTAATCTTCACTTGATAACTCCGATCATCGGGGCAAACACGACTAACTTACTTCATGGGTCATATCTGGGATCCTCATAACCTAATTCAGGAAGCTTATACGATGATATCAAAGGCTTATTGTGCATGATGAGGACGAGTGACTTTGTGTATCAAAGTATAAGGAGCGTGGCCTTCCCAAGGCTGCAGCTTTTCCAATTCTTGTCCTGAAACGCAAACTTAAATTCCTGGGCCTCTCGGTCTTCGCGCCTTTCTAGGTTGTGTCTTTACTTACGTGTTTGTCGCTGGGCTAAATGCAACCTGTTCTGACGATAAGAATCTTCTGTAACCACTTGTTAAAATGTCCTCATGCCCTCCTTGAACTCTATTCTTGATTGACACATCTCGAAGGCAAAGTTTAATTTACACTTTTGGGGAATAAATTCTCCTTACTCTGAAACAACCCGGTTTGAACTTTCGATCAAGTATCATATTGTAAGCGCTGCAGTGATCTCTTGCAGATACGAGTAAGGGTTACATCTCCGGAGATGCAGATATTAGACCTGCCAAATGCCTGCAGCAGGCTTTCTGATGAGCTTCTTCTGGTTTTCGTTATTCTCTTTGACCATCTTGAATATTCCAGATGTGATACTTCATGCAAATGAGATGCAGCTTCATAGTTCATCTTGGAGATTGCACTACTCCTTTGATACAAGAAGGGACGATAGAAAATATGACCTTGAAGCTTCATGTAAAAAACAAAATCTCTACGTCTTCAACCCAAGGCAACATAAAGTAACTTACTAATTCAGTCCTCAGTATTCTCGCTAACCTTTCTGTTCTCTCGTGAATGCGCTCATTTCATGTCCAAAAGAGCTATACATGCCCAACAATCCGCGAGCACCTTTCGATAATCACCCTTTTGATGATAAACAGTTCCATATACCTTCTCAACGTTCTGTTTTGATCCCGATATAGACTCCTTATCGCCCCTTACCTGGGTAACAAGGCGGAGTGAGTTTAAAGTCGGGTATCACCGTGTAAAAACACTTACAAACTCGGCATCATGGGCATCTTGTTTCAATATTTGGCTTTTCACGATGCTTCAACGCGTAATCATACCTCTTGGACACGTAATGACCGGAGAGAGAGCCCTAGGTCACAGTCGTAAAATTCTGTCTATATAAGGAGGCATCTCCTCCCTCCCAGTCTCATTTCTTTCTTCTCCTCATCACATATAACTCGAGTACATACAACAATCTACCTTTGCTTTGATCAATATTTCGAATCTACACTCTTCGATCTATATTTCGGATCTAGCCTCGTCGATCCTTGTTTATATTCTCTAGGAGCGAATATTAATATCTTCCTCTATGTACACACCAATTGACATATCTGTCACTTATGCATAGCAGAGCTGGCGGTGTGCAGCACCTGGCTGTCCAATACCGGCTCGTGTTTCGGTCTGATTCGTATTCACGACGGCTGTGGCAGACTTAACCCAGATATGATCCTACAACTTCCCGTCGTATAGAGAAGACGTTTTCGCCCTTCGATCTGGAGGCCGCTGCGCGAACTTTGACGTCTCTATGACTTTCGGTAGACGAGACGAAACTTTTTCGACATTGCGCGATGACTGCATAGTACAAGGGATGGTTTGACAGCAAATTCAATGCTGTTTCTTGTTGGTACTTGGCTCACCAGGTTCAGAGCCCAGGATTCTGGGTTGGTGGGCGGTATCACATCTGCAGCCTCATGTTCTTCAAGTCATATTCCTGAATGACTTGCAAGCATTGGGCGGCTAGCATTTTTCCAGATACTACCAGAGGTTTCGATCTGGTCAGAGTTAGAGGACTCAATGATCGGGTTCTCGTGGCATTTTTAGGGAGCAACTCAGACCTTTTGAGTTGGGTCATGAGGTCTTGCGAAAAGACTTTTAGCCTTCCTCCCTTCAATTGCCAGCAAGTCCTCCTTCCAGAAATTTTTTCTTGGAGAGTTGTGGTCGGAGAATGTGTTATTCTCCCTACCCATGCCGTGGTATGCGCCCGTCCGCGCATTCGTTCACTCGACAGCTCTGAGTTCTTGTGACGGCTTTCAGAGAGTCGTCTATATATCTTGGGCTGGGAGTGAGCTTCCTATAGCCGGCTGGAACTCTGGATCTGCCGCGCGATGCTGGCGACATTTGGCCTTCTGCAGTTGCGTGGCTATTCGGAGCCAGTCAGGCCGTGGTGTGTTACTGAACACATGAATCGGACCCTGAAAGAAAAGAAGGGAAAGAAGAAGAAGGATGGTCTCAGATATGCGATGGCCAGGTGTCGTATGACTCCCAGGACAGAACCGCATTGTGTTCCCCGTCGCTGGGTTGAGGACCAGGCGTGTTTTGTTATAAAGCCCTATGGCAAGCAGGGATGATGGTTTCTCTTGTTTTGAATACGTATCTTACCTACCTATTGAGTACGGTTTTACAGCAGACGTGCAGCAGCAAGATTTCTGAAGACGAAGAAGTCCCCCATGGAGGCTCCAACAGGAGGGATGCTCAACGGAGGGACGGAGTTTGAAGAATGAAAGGAAGGAAGAAGAATGTCCATGTGGGCCCCATGGAATTCTGAGGTCCATTTCCATCTTGTTGGAGGGTCGCGCCCCCTCATGTGATGATGCTGAGCCTTATTTTGGGGAGGGATGGTTATGTGTTTGCCAGTTGTATCCGGTTCATCTGCGCGATTGAGATAGGGCTGCTGATTCTTTTTTTGTTCTTTTCTTCTACCTTTCTTACCTATGTATTCTCTGACCTTCACTACATACAAAATATAATTTTATTTGTACATAAAATAACGGAATCCCTCGATTGATGCTGTGACTGTGTGTTGTTAATAGGCGAGTTTATCATAGAGTTGGTCCTTAGAGTAGGTAGTTCCTCATTCCTCTCATTCATACCTTCACACCATGTTAGTTCCCTTTTGATCCACCTCATAACTATTGAGACAGGGGATATTGTCATTAAGGCCCCAGGGGGACTGCATCATAATAATCGGCGCATACAGAAGACTAGACAGAACCAATAGCGAAACCCTCTACTAAGTTGCCTAAAGCTATCCTAAAGTCCTTCATATCCCTGGTGCTTTAGTAAGTATAATACTATATTTAGTATACGGATCATTTTTCAACCTGCATGGACTTGTCTATGTTAGCTGCAGTGGTTTGAAGTAGCTGACTGGGAGTTTCAAACAGCGAGAGGGATTTGTATTTCATCAACCGATCGTATATAGAGTAAATATAGATCTTAGTGAACCTAAAACCAAAACCTTGGTACTCTTTTGTGGTTATTCCCGGGTCTGTTCCTGGATGCAGGGGTAATTAAGCCACATTCCCCTTCTACAGGTGGCTGATACTCATGTGGCCGTGCAGCACAGCACAGCATAACCCAGCACAGCACAAACAACCTGATGGAGACAGGGACGGCACACAATGCGAGACATTACGTAGCTGAACGACCCAATGAGCTTGCAATCGCGTCGTGTCCTTTTTCCGGCCGAGCTCAGTTTCAAGATTCATGATCCTCAAGCTCCCTTGTCAAACCTCGAGCTATTAACATCAACCGCCCGTCCAAACGATCTCAATTGCGTTTCTTATCCCAACCCAAACACCTTTGACAGGTTGTCGCTCGCTTTCCACTCGCTGCGCTCTTAGCAGCTATCTGCAACTTCCTTCCACTTTCTTATCTTAGCTTTGCGACGACAACACCACCACCGCAACCATGCCTTTGAACGTCTTCCGAGTCGCTGGTACGTTTCGATAACCCGAGTAGATTAATTCATCACGGATTTGCTAACATGTTATCCAGCGGATTTTTCGCATCTCGGCTCCATCTTCATCTTGCTTCACAAGATGGTGCAGCTTAACGTTAGACCCCCCCTTGTCATTTTCGACAGATCAGCAATACTAACAAACACCAGAGCTGCTCAGGTATCTCTTTCAAGTCTCAGACTCTCTACATGCTTGTCTACATTACTCGCTATCTCGGTATGTTTTACGATAATAAACATCCATCGCGCATCCTAACCATTCCCAGATCTTTTCTCGACCGATAGCATCTACAACTTTGTTTTTAAGATCCTCTTTCTTGGCTCGCAAGGTTACATCATCTACCTCATGACCAACGCCTATAAGCCTACCAACGATCCCAATGTCGACACTTTCCGCGTCCAGTACCTCCTCGCTGGAGCTGCTGTTCTCGCCGTCGTGTTTCCTTACCACTACACCTTTTCTGAGATTATGTGGGCCTTCTCCATCTGGCTCGAGTCTGTGGCTATTCTTCCTCAGCTCTTCATGCTTCAGCGAACTGGTGAGGCCGAGACTATCACTACTCACTACCTCTTCGCTCTCGGCAGCTACCGCGCTCTTTACATCCCCAACTGGATCTACCGATACTTCGCCGAGACAAACCACAAGGTTGACACCATCGCCATTGTTGCAGGTATCATTCAGACCGTCCTGTACAGCGACTTCTTCTACATCTACTACACCAAGGTCATGAAGGGAAAGAAGTTCAAGCTCCCTGTCTAAGCTGTCTACCAAGGCAACCGAGATACCTGTACGAATAGGGCGACAAAGCTCTCGAAATGTGTCCTATGCCCATTGACACAGTAACGATGAAGTAGCCAGAAGGCAAGGCAAGGAAAGACCGCAGTTTTGGTCACGACAACTCCGGCTTCAGGAGATGCATGCACGGCGTTGGTTTGGGAGGTCAACTAGGCGGTAATCACAAAGGCGTCGCCGTTTGGCTTGGAGATTTGCAGAAAATGATCGTTGATTTCAGTGCTATAACAAGTCAAAATAGAAGGTTGTATGTTTGTTGAAGGCTGCTATCAATTGCTGTCGCTCGATAAGGCAATTAAGAATGGCCTTGAAGAGCAATATGTTAAAGCCGCTTATGAATAATTGAGGAAGGGAATTCACATGAGAAACTCTTTAATACCTGGTGCTAGTCTTCCGTTAATTAGTTGCATTAAGCTTCTTGGCGCTTTACGGCCCCTCGGGTCATGGACAGGTGAATGGCCATGACATCGAATCACGTGATAGCATCTCATTAACGCGTTACCTATACCCAACCTCTAACTTGAACATCAAAACCACATATCGCATTCATCAAAATCGTCAATATGGCTAGTGACGCGCGCGAAAAGACAACGGAGCAGACTCCTCCTGCGCCAGAGGTTCATTCTGAAGAGGCGCCTCCGGCACCGACAGTCCCTGAATCGCGATTGCCGACCCGCAAGGATGTCTCCCTCCGAGAGTTCTTGAACAAGATGGACGACTATGCACCTATTGTAAGCTTTTCATTCTCATTCAATTGAGCTATCTAACAAGTTACAGATTCCCGATGCAGTCACTCACTACTACATGACCAAAGCTGGTCTTCCACCACCTCCACAAACCGATCCTCGTCTAGCGCGACTGCTCGCCCTCGCAACGCAGAAGTTCATCGCAGACATCGCCGCAGACGCTTATCAGTACAGCCGGATCCGTGCATCCTCAAACACTAACAATCCTATGGGTTCCCTTGGTGCCGCTGCCGGATTCCCTATCCCTGGACAGCCAACCGGTCAGCCTGGAAGTAAGGACCAGACCAAGGGTGCGCCTCTCGGCATCCAGCGACCTGGTTACGGCGGTGGTGGTCAGGGTGGCAGCCAGAACAGAACCGTCCTCACCATGGAGGATCTTGGTATGGCTGTTGGAGAGTACGGTGTCAATGTCAAGCGAAGTGAGTTCTATCGCTAGGCAGTGTTTTAAGACTACATGGATACTTGATTGCACGGCGTTACGGTATGGCGTTCACGGAAGGACTGGGTCCATAAATGATATCAGAATCACCACCAGCATGATCAGAACTGGTTACAATAGATCGCCTTTCAATGCGTATGAATTCTTTCATCGAAGTCATCGCTCTAGTGATGTTACATGTAGTCTTTTTGTACATGGGTATACCCAGATTCCAGTCCCTATTCAAACAATCTACCTCTTGTCCCAGATGTTGGGCTTTCGTGTGCTATCAAAGTGCGTCAGTATGTCTATCAATTCATTTTGGAATGTCTGGCTTACGGTGAAAACTCGCCAAGCTTGTGTCCAACCATATCCTCAGTAATGGTCACCTCATGGTAATCCTTTCCATTGTGCACCTCGAACTTGAGACCGACAAAGTTGGGCAGGATAGTGGCTGATCGGGCTTGTGTTCGTACCGGAGGCACCTTGTCGCTAGAGGACTTGGGCCAGACAATGGGGAGGCTATCGCATGTTAGAATGGTAGGGGTAGTCGAATGGATCGAGAGGCTTACGGCACCAAGTGTGGCCCTACACACAAGCATTAGCAACTGATAAACCCCTGAGACGTAGAATCAACTTACCCTTCCACACGGAACGCTTTAGAAGAACCCGTGTCGCGTGCATTATCGCTGGCACATGTCGCTCTCGAAATTTCAGGTCGGCATCACCAAGCTTCACCATGCGACGCCTCAAACAACAGGGGTGTTTTTCCGGATAGTTAGTCCGACTGAGATACACGTGACTTTCTTCTCAAGGTCCAGGAAACATGCTTGGAGCTGAGAGTGGAGAAAACAAAGCAAGCAGATGTCCGTTCCCAGAACCGGGAAACTGATTGAATTAATTATTCCGTTTCTCGTGCTACTGCCGGTAGTCAAGCCTTTTCGCTACCCCAGGCTTCCTCACCACGTTCCTGACTGGACGGCTCTCGGCACTTTGTGGCTCGTCAACCTGAATCTTGGAGCCGGCTTGTATAAACGGAAATAAGATTCCCACCAACGAGATGAAAATGCTCGTTTCAATCACAGACGATCATCAAGACATTGTGCAGTTGGTTTCGTCACTCTCGTCTGTTCGACTCAAGTGCCGTACTCGGCATGAGCAAAAGCAATGCTAGGCCAAGTGGATTATAGTAATAAAGACCGAAAACACTACCAGATATTCCAAGTCAATGACTACCAGAAAATGGCATATGCTTCGATTACACAACTGTTAGTATACCTAGTCTTGCCGGATATTCTGCCCGTCGGCAATCCGGCGGACTTATAAAATATCAGGGGGCCTTAGCTTCTGTTTCAGACGGACAAGCAGGGAATACTTGTCCACTCAAAATGGGTCATGGAAGGACATGTTCCTCTTCTTCTCCAGAGTCGGATCGAAACTAGTGACGAATCGACCGAGCCTATCCCATATGGCCACACGGAAGAATCATGGCAGGCGGGTGGGTTAAGTGACCCATGTTATATCTCATCTTAATGAAAGTCCTGCAACCTTGCTAGGCAAAGTTGCAGTTGCACATAATGCCAAGGTGTATATAAAGCCGTCATGTATCCCAAGTTGTTTCTGGCTCTGTGTGGCTCGTTGATCGATCCTCTGACAATCCTTTGAAACAAACAAACAAAACTTCACTGTCGCTCTCTCTTATATACATCTAGCGAATATGCGTTTCACCGATCTTCTTCTCGCCAGCGCCGGCGCTACACTTGCTCTGGCTGCTCCTTCTACCAACAAGCGTGCTGCCGGCAAGTTCCTCTTCACTGGTTCTAACGAAGCTGGTGGTGAGTTCGGCGAGACCAACCTGCCTGGAAAGCTCGACAAGGACTACACATGGCCTACCACCAAGTCCATCGATGTAAGATTTTTCTCACTCAGAGAACATTACTCGTACTGACTTTGTTAGACTCTTGCCAGCACTGGTATGAACACTTTCCGTGTCGGCTTCCGTATGGAGCGAATGACTCCTAGTGGCATTACTGGTAATATCGACGAGACCTACTTCAAGGGTCTTGAGAGTGTTGTCAACCACATCACCAGCAAGTAAGTGGCAATCACTTCATCATACAAAAGCTTGTCTAACAAATACAGGGGCAACTATGCTGTGATTGACCCTCATAACTACGGCCGCTTCAACAACCAAATCATCCAAAGCTCTGCCGACTTTGGTACCTGGTGGACAAAGGTTGCTAAGCGTTTCGCCAACAACAGTCACGTCATCTTCGATACCAACAACGAGTACCACGATATGGAGAACTCCCTTGTCGCCGACCTCAACCAGGCCGCCATTAACGCCATCCGCAAGGCCGGCGCTACCTCCCAGTACATCTTTGTCGAGGGTAACTCCTACACTGGTGCCCACAGCTGGGTCTCCAGCGGCAATGGTGAGGCTCTCAAGAACCTCAAGGACCCCCAGAACAAGATCATCTACCAGATGCACCAGTACCTTGACTCAGACAACTCTGGTACCCACGAGGAATGTGTCAGCTCCACCATCGGTGCTGAGCGTGTCAAGGAGGCCACCAAGTGGCTCAAGGACAACAAGAAGAGGGGTATCATTGGTGAGACCGCCGCTGGTCCCAACACTCAGTGCATTGAGGCTCTCAAGGGTGAGCTCCAGTACTTGCACGACAACTCTGATGTTTGGACCGGTTGGTTGTACTGGGCTGCTGGCCCTTGGTGGGGTGACTACATGTACAGCATGGAGCCTGAGACGGGTACCTCTTACAAGAAGGTTCTCCCTGAGATCAAGAAGTTCATCGGTGCTTAAAATATTGAGCTTTTGGGTCTGATGTATAGGAGGGGTGGAAGAGAGAGGTTTGACTCGTGATGATTGTTACTGTATATACTTATCTGACGTACATAATTTCTTGAGTACAATTATCATTTTTTGATTTCAGCAAATGTGTGTGATCTTGGCATCGTATTCTCGGCTATGTCTGTATTCAGCTATTCTTTGCGACTTTTATAAGATGATTGGTTCATTCGAAGATGTGACTGCCATTCAGCTAAGTATCGATACTATGCGAAACTTTGGAGTTTGTCGACTTGAGACTTGACATCATCGGAAAGATTGTTGAACAAGCAAACGAATCGCAAAGAATAGACACGCCACCTACCTTTTTATATGTCAGATTCAAGTCAAGGACCAAAGTTTAGGTCGGTTTTACGCGAACTTATAAGAAGACTCGTACACTGGGTTAATTGCCAGCCACTACGCATCATTCAAAGCAACACATGGCATTCTCACTACCGAACTGGCAAGAACCAATACCTGACTCGTGACTTGAAAGCTTGAAACTCATTCCATTAAATCGATAAAACGATACTCGTTGTGCCAGAGCACTTAGTATAAAAGTTCAAGATATTCGTGTAAGTGATACAGGGTAAGTTCATTAGAAAGCATGCCGCGGTGGGGTATCACGTGGAGCCGGGACCTTAAGATGGATGGGAATGGGAAGCGGGCGTCCCCCAAAAGAGCAACTAGGTGTTGTCCGAATCAAAAACACCAAATTTCTGGCATCCCCTTTTACATCGCCATTTCAACACCGTGTCGGTTGTGTTTGTAACCTCATGCGATTCGAACAAGAATAATACGAAGCCGCAAAAAACGGCGTACGCCCCTTCGACGACGCCCCTCCCTGCTGCGTGCTACTGTTTTCTACAAAGAAGCCACCTTCCCTCTTGACCAATCTTCAACAAACAAAAAACCGCTTTCAACCCCTGCATTCGACGTACGATTGACACCTAATACTCTACGACTCACACCTACACTTAGCGAACTCAGAACAACCTAAATTTCGATGCCCGGCGCAACAGCTTCCGGAGCTGATACGGGTGGTTCGGCTCGATCTCGCGAACATAAGCAGGGTAACCAGGGACGAACCTTTACGCCCGACCAGGAGGCGGCAGTTATCCGTATCCGAAAATGCGAGGCTACTGCTTTTTATGACATTCTAAACCTCGAGAGTGTCAAGACGACATGTACCGAATCCGAAATCAAGAAGGCTTATCGGAAGCAATCGCTTCTGACCCACCCCGACAAGAATGGACATCCTCATGCAGATGAGGCTTTCAAGATGGTCAGCAGGGCTTTTGGTATTTTAGGCGACAAAGAAAAGAGGGAGAAGTTTGATAAGTTTGGCACGGATCCCGACAGTCGATTCGCCAGCGCCCAGGCAAACAACCCCTTCTTCAATCAGCGAGCCGGTGGTGGAATGGGCAGAGGTGGTCCGATGTTCCAGGATGACTTGACCCCGGAGGAGATGTTTGCCCGTTTCTTCGGCGGAGGTGGTGGCTTTGGTGGTGGCCCATTCGGAGGTGAGCAGAACCGGTTATCCAAGTTATGATACTCATACTAATATCGCAGCTTTTGATACAGGTCCTCAATTTGTCTTTAACTTCGGCGGAGGTCCTGGAATCAGGGTGCATCAGTTTGGTGGAGCAAGGCCGAGAACGCGACCTCGAGAAGCTGCTGCTGGTCGACAGAATGAAGGCAACGCTTTTCAAACCCTTCTGGGTCTACTGCCCATTATTCTGTTCTTTATTCTGCCCATCATCACCTCATTCTTCTCCGGCGACTCTGGCACATCCCCGGCATCGAATCCTCGCATGGTTTACGACAATCCTCTACACCCTTATACCGAGCAGCGCACGACGCCGAACCTGAATGTCAACTACTACGTGAACCCAGACGAGGTCGCCAAATATTCCGCCCACAAGCTCAACAAACTCGACCGTACCGCTGAACACCAACTTTTGAGGCATCTCAAGAACGAGTGCGAGAATGAATTGATGTATCAACGGAAATTGCATGATGCCGCGCAGGGATGGTTTCATCAGGATCCCGACAAGATGGCGCTTGCACAGTCATACACCAAGCCATCTTGTGATCGATTACGCAACCTTGGGGTCAAGTTCTAAGGCAGCGCGTGTGTATAGTTTAAATCAAGTCGACGAGAGCGAATGGAAATCAATACATGTATCTTTCTTGAATAGGAGTCGGCGTTGTGGCATTTCAGGGACTGCATGGCGACGAAGGAAACCGGACCTAACGCGCAAGGGACAGGGGAGAACGACGCCCATAATCACGTTATGTATCATTCAGCGTATAATGCTTAAGGGTGTATTTCCTAGAGACTTCATGATGCGATATAAATTTGCTGAACTATGTTTAGAATGGACTCCAACCGCTGCCTGACCGGTGAGCTACTCCTCAGTGTAACTGAAAACTTCTATGACTCTGGTATTATAAGCGACGAAATGACTTGGCCACCTTATGCAACCTAGGACTGCAGTATAAGTTCATTTCATTTTCATATCCCAAGCTTAGGGCTCAAGGCTTCTTTTCCCCAGCCATTCCTGTCGTTGGAGGTTTTCATGATCAACTTTGGACCCTTGGTCTAAGCGTTGTAACCGTTGAGACTATTGGGTTTCAGTGGATCTGAGAAGTTAATAGGTGATCAATCTGTTTGAACCGCAAAGGATTGAAGTCGTATAGTCCTGAGCTTTGAATCTGGCGCCCTTCTTTGCGAAACGAGTTCCTCTGATGCTATTAGTCTGTCCAAGGCTCATGATGTTTGTGTAAGTCGTTCATGTCTCAGATTGTCTCAGTTGCTTTAATTGATGTCTACTGTGTGGTCAGTTCCCACCCAAGGATAATGACAGCCGAGGACTGTGCTTAGCTGCCACTTTAGAGTGGTCAATCTTGCCGTGTAAGCGGTGAGCTAGGCATCCATTGGATATAGATACCTGGTAGACTATCTCCATGTACAGCGTGAGCTTCTACCATAACAAAGCCACAGGAACAAGAAGATGAATGGACAGAGAGGCCCACGTCATCGCTCCCGTCGCGGCCCGTGGCTGTGGTAATCAAGTGGCGGGGCAGACGTATGCTACAGGCAGTGGAGGCTACAAGTACAGGCTAGATACTATAGGTACTAAGGTACCTACTCACTGCACAGGCAGCAGGCATGGGCTCCATGGCTTACAAGTAGGTAAAGTGGGTGGAGGCATCCGATAGCATCAACCTTGTCTGACAGTTCAGCTCCGCGCATGCCAACCTTTCCTTCTTATTTGCTTCTGTGTCCAGGAAATAATTGCCTTGAAACTCTGCCCTGCATCAATCTGTTTCTCGCATCACAACAGTACCTACTCCCAGCGAATTGCCTTCTTTCACGTTGCACCGCCACCTACAGTCCAGTACCTACTTAGAGCGGGACGGACCCAGTGACGACACATCTCCCCACACGAGCTATTCCTGCGATAAGCAAGGTCGAGCAAGCTGCGGGAGCTGCAAGATTGATGTCCATGTTCATATGAAGAAGTCCTATTTTGCGCTAATAACTACTCTGGCTCCATCGCAAGACCCGTTCAGTTTCATGCATACAGCTTATAACGCTTCAATTCAACAACTGCTGCGAATCGCTTCCCCGCAATCACTTGCGACAGTGTATCAGGTCGCAACGACAAGGGTCAAAGTCCCATTCACTCACTTACTATTGACATGTTCCTCTGACACTTGAACTCTTTCAACTCAAAATTACACCGACTGCAGCCAGACACGAAACAATGTCCAACAATCCTTGGGCTGAAGGGGGTAATGACAGTGGTTGGGAGGATATTGGAACCCGTCGTGACGGACAGCCCACTTCAGCAGATACAACGAATCCTCAAGCAGTTCCTCCAGTTCTAAGGCCTGGCGGCGCTTTTGATAACCAGGATGAACAACAAGCTTGGGGAGAGGCGAGAGGACAGCCGAGCGACCAACCAAACCCTCAAGAAACTCCCGCAGTGCTAAAACCAGGCGGAGATAGAGCAGGGACGAATCCCTTCCTACGGAAAAAGGTTCCCCAAAGACAGGACCAGCCGCCGATAGATTCGTTTGCGAAGCTAGGCCTTGACGAGCCCAACACGAACCCATGGCAGCCGGCAATAGATGCGCAGAACGCACAACAACCACAAACGGCAGCGCTGCCAATCCCGAGCCTCTTGGGCGATAATATCCCCAGAGATAGATGGACACCAACGCCGGAACCATTGCCTTCTGGATCACCAGGCATGGTCTCGCTACCATCCGACAGAGAGTCGCCTGCTTGGGATGAGGATCCACTAGGGAGGAACGACAAACCTCCTGTGCCACCTATGAAGCTTTCCGAAGATATCACAGACGACACAGGAATATGGGACGACGCGGGTGGTGCTGACAAGGGGAAGGCCAAGGCCACAGGAGAAGCAAGATCAGGATCGCCTGACGATTGGAACATGATAGAATCAGAACCTGCAACAAGCCCCGTTAAGGAAATCACAGAAGAAAAGCCACCCTTGCCACCCCGACAACCAACGCTGCCAACAGAAGGATCATCTTGGAGACCCTCCAGAGACCCGGTTGACGGAAAGACAGAGACATATCAGATTAAGAACATACAATGGCACGACTCGAGCTCGGCAAAGAATCCAAGAATATCCCCTATCCTGATTCAGAATGCAAACGGACCTTGCCCTCTTGTTGCTCTCGTCAATGCGCTCACCTTGACAACACCTGCCGACATCGAAGACACTGCGCTTGTGCAGACGCTTCGATCGAGAGAACAAGTCAGTTTGAATCTTCTTTTGGACGCTGTCTTTGATGAGCTCATGTCACCACGACGGACCAGCTCCGAAGATGCCTTGCCAGACGTTGGTGATTTGTATGCCTTTTTGCAAAGCTTACATACTGGCATGAATGTCAACCCGCGCTTCATTCCAACGGAGAGCATTAAAGAGGCCTATAAGCGTACATCTTTGACACATTTGCACCCTGCCGAGCGAGAAGACCTGATTCCGGGGACTTTCGAGATTACAGCTGAAATGGATCTCTATGCCACATTTTCCATTCCATTGATCCATGGGTGGCTGCCACCAAAAGGTGATCATGCATATGAAGCACTGGAGCGACAGGCCGGGTCTTACGAAGACGTTCAAAATATCCTTTTTAGGGAGGAAGAGCTTGAACAAAAGTTGTCAGATCCTGAAGGTGGGCTCAGCGAGTCTGAGCAACAGCTGTATCAAGATATTATGATCATCAAGGAGTTTCTGGAAAATTCGGCTACTCAACTTACACCGTATGGTATCGAAGTTATTGGCAAAGCTATTACGCCTGGCAATTTTGCCATTCTCTTCCGAAATGATCACTTTAGCACTTTGTACTGCCATCCCCAGTCCAAGCAGCTCATCACATTAGTGACAGATGCAGGGTTCAAATCCCACGATGAGATTGTATGGGAGACACTGTCAGATGTCAATGGTGGGAACACCGAATATCTTTCTGGGGATTTCCGAGTTGTGGGCTCAGGCGGCGCTGCTCCTTCTACCAGCGCAGGAAATTATTCCAGTAATGACGGCGGAGAATGGACAACAGTACAGAACAGACGCGGAAAGGCACCGGACGCTGATGAAGCTCCTATGAGCCCAAATGCTGAGCAGGAAGATCGAGATTTGGCCCTTGCGTTACAATTACAAGAGGAGGAAGAGGAAAGACATAGAGCTGAAGAGGCACGAAGACGAAGAGAAAGCATGCTTTCAGAACAATTTATCGAACAGCAAGCCCTTCAGCCGCCGAATGCAACACGTGGCAACCGCGGAGGCCGTGGAGGTCGAGGAGGTGGTCAAACTGGTAGGGGAGCTCCACGAGGTGGAGGCGTTACTCGAGGAGCCAGTGGCCTTGTACCAGGTCGAAACAGTTCTGTCAGCGCGCCCACAACGAATACAACCAACGCGCAGTCCAGGGTACCGGCCCAAAGAGTACGATCACTCATACCAGCTCAGCCACCTCGGCCGGCAGTGTCACGACCGGCAGATGAAGCAGCAGACGATGCGCCACCGTCCTACGAGCAGTCGGCACACGACAGAGCGTATCAGCCACCAATGGGACATCCTACTCATCCCAGCAGCAGCCCTACGATATCAAGACAGACAACGGCGGCGAGTGTGAATTCTTCGATGCCGACGGGACAGAGACCTTTTGGTCAGACTGCTGGCAGACGGCCGTCGGGTCCGGGGGTAGGGATGAATGGCGGTGGACAGAGGGAGAGGGATTGTATCGTGATGTAAGGACAAAGATGATGATCTGAGAAATGTACTGCGGACCTGGAGGGTTAGGCGTCGATTTAATGAGTAATTCAAGCATGGCGTTTTTCTAAGATAATATATTTCATGTTTCCCAATTTTCGAGTCTCTGTGCTTTTGGTTTGCAGGACTCAAGAAAATGGAATAAGTCTCTTCTTTTTGAAAGAAGTGATCGTGGTGAACGTTTTACAATCGCTTGCTGAAGCGGATGTTCTGCTGCTGTCACCAAGTAGTTAATCACCGACCTTTCCTCAATGCGAGGTTCAGGTGTAACCAATCCTGCCGACATGGCAGAGTGCCTTGGCATTCCTACCCATTTTCGGACCTGCATAAGTAGGTAGTCAGCGTTCAACTTCACCTTACATAGGAGCACTAAAGGTCTCATTGTCTGACCTGTGGCATGCAAATCGTTCGAAACAACAACTCGCTAATATTTTATTGATAAATTATATGTATAACAACCACAATACATCTATCGACTTCAAAGAGACACAGGCACATGTGAAATGTATTGTCTAGAACGGCAGGCGGTGGGAAGTGTCAGAATGGTGGTTGCGCAGTTACCCGCTTCAACTTGATTGACATCATGGAAGGCAGGAAGGGCGATCAATCTATGCCATTCATCAATTTAATTCTACAAGAATTTCAGTTACTGCTTCACTCAGTCACAGAAATTCGGTTCGACTCCCGGTCCTTCTCAGTTGTGTTGTTGAGACGCAAACATTTTGCGTACTGTCTGTCATCATGGCTATTATTGAAGGGTGGCTACCACCCACTCGGGAAAACTACAACTTCATCCTCAATGTCTGGCAGATCTCTTATCCGGTCGTAAGCAGGACACCTACTAAAAGCATGTGAAAGGATATGTCTAATATGAACAGATTGGCTCAATGCAATGGTTGACCAAATGGTATGGCATGGGTAAAACCTCAGTATCCAGTCCTCTCAACCTGCCTGGCCGTATAGGCTGGCTGACTATGGAGGCCCCGGGCTTTATGACACTGTTGTACCTGATGAAAGTTCTTCCTGAACAACATGGAATTGACGACCTTCCGTGGCAAAACAAGGTCCTTGCAGGCTTGTTTGTAAGTTGACACTTTCCAATATCTTGTTCCCGATAGTCTTGCCGCAGAGGGGAATGTTGGCTACCGAGGTAGCGCCCTCATGAGGAGTAAACAGGCTAACAGTGATGGGGGGGAATTCAGGTGATTCACTACTCTTACCGCGCGGTCATGTTCCCCTATCTTCAGCCGTCCATGTCGCCCTTGCACATTGCGGTGTGGCTGCTTGGCTTCAGCTTCCAGATCTTTAACGCAACATGCATAGGCTCGTGGCTTGCCGCCTACGGGCCCGTCACAGAAACGGCATGGTCATCACAGTCTTCGATCCTGCAGTTCTCGGCAGGAATTTTGATATTCTACCTTGGCCTCTCAGGAAACTTCTTCCACGATGAAGAGCTCCGTGACATCCGTCGCCGGGAGATGCAGCGGCAAGAGCGTGCCAAGCTGGAGCAGAACGGTAACGGGCAGAGCCAGAGTAAGGGCGTGGAGAAGCACTACCAGATTCCGCAGGCGGGCCTGTTCCGGTACTTGCTGTTTCCGCACTACCTGTGCGAGTGGGTAGAGTGGGCTGGATTCTGGATGGCGGCGGGTTGGGGATGCGCGCCTGCGAGAGCGTTTCTCATCAACGAGATGTTTTCCATGTTACCGAGGGCTGTGAGGGGGAAGAGATGGTACTTGGAGAGGTTTGGAGAGGACAAGGTTGGTAAGAGGTGGGCGGTTATCCCGGGAGTTTGGTGAGCTAGGACGGAGATTGCTGTGGTATGCTAGTCTAGGTGGTAATGCTAGATTGACAGCGATGAACCGGGTTAAGATTAGGCTGGGATCTTTTTTTCGACTACTTGGTATGGTTTAAGCATAAGAGTTGACTAAGCTTGGGTGTGTGTATTGTTTGTAACAATTGGTATGAGTGGACTTGATGTTATGACAGGAACCGATGGTAAGAGCCGAAAGGAAAGGGATTAGCCGAAGAGTATAATTGTTTAGTCTAGTTTGATGATGAAAGATGATATAGAGTTTATTTGTTATGATCGGTAGATGAAAGTTGATGATTTACCGTTGTGGTTGGTTGTCGTTACTATGTAATTCCGTGTATACTCTGTAGAGTACTAGACTAGGTAGGTACAGTAGTTAAGTAGGTATAGTTAGTTATTGATATGTATTGATTGGAGTTGGAAGAGTTGCCGACTCCAATTGCCGATGGATTCTTGGCACGGACCAAAAGTGACCCTCCTCCAACTCCGCATCTCAGACAAGGGGACGGGGAACCAACCATTCAGACCTTTGAGATTACCCCAGAAATCCGGGGAAAGGAGAGATACAGTGTGTTTAGAGTCTTTTTTTAATCTTACGATTGTTGTGCCTAATTCTCATTTTGTGGACTCTCCCGAGAATCTGGGGAAAATGGAATAATCGTAAGATCCAACCAAGATTGAATCTGGGGAAAGCCTGTAACATGTAGGTATATCAAAATCTGCGGGTTGTGAGGCTAGGTAGCTGTCATGTAAATGTAACAGGGTACGTATCTGTTTGGAGTTGTTTTTAGCCAAATACATGTGTACATACATACCTATGTGTACGTATATCCATGGATGATAGGTAGGTTACACTGTTTAATAAATTTCCTGCATAGCCGTTTTCTTTCCCTCTTTTTTTTTTTTACCTTTCTCCACGTGGTGGTGACAAAACTGATACATGTGCGAATCTCATTGTGGTGATTGATCAGCCAAATTCTCCAATTGATAGACATGAACTCTTCTCCTCTCTGTTCTCTTAAACTTTGATTTAAAACTGTCGGCTAACTTACTGTAGTTCAAGTTTTGGCCACCCTCTCTATTTTTTCCCCGCACCAGACAACTTAGTTACACGTCTACCTAGTAAGCTTAAGAGTTTAGTTAATAGTTTTCTGACCTAATTTATAGCTCATTCTGATTCCGATTCCAATAACACTTTGCCATTTCTTGACTGAGGATATGACAGATAGATGGATAGATAGAGAGATAACAAAAGAAGAGTCATGGATCTCATATTAGCCGAGAGGACCAATACTTTCTTCTCATCTAGGCCACACACACACCCAGTCATACAGTACCTAGTGCATAGTGGGAAAAAAGAAACCCACACACAAAGGGAAGGGGTATCCATCCAGCGGATGAAAAGGAAAAAAAGGGAAAAAAGAGACAACCCAAGTCCAATATTGCGGGGGAAGCCATACCAAATGCAACACAAGACCCTTGTCTAGACCCCCAAGCTTGTCCTTGGTGCTCCTCCGATTCCGCATCTTACTGTAACTAACTAGGGCAAGCAAAAAGCCCAGACAAGTCAAGTTCTCTTCTCTCTCTTTTTCTGTTGCAACCATAATAAAATGACATCCTAGTTTCGTGAGGGGAAATACACACAGACATACTATACACTTTTAAACAAACCTACCTACATCCATCCACCCCCATCTCTCTCTCTCTCTTTCTTGTCACTGTCAAAAAAAATAACAAGAGGGGTTCCCTTTCAACTTATCCCGACACGGTAGCCCGAGGTGCTATCAATTCCCTTGGCTTTTACTATATCAACCCTGCTCCCCCTTTTTTGCTTCACTAGTTATTCTTTCTGGATCTGCAGTATTCTCACTTCAAGAACACAAACTAAGCCCTTTTCTTTCTTTCTTTTTTCTATAAGCTTGGTTTTTGTTTTGTTCTGTTGGATATATAACCCCCCATGCACCCAGAGCCAGTCGAAACCATGGCCACCTCTTCTGATAGAGACCAGGAGAAGGGTTTCGATGAGCAGTCTGAGATGAAGGATGTTACTCGCGGCACTGTTCATGATGCCGCTGGTCATGGCCAGTTCGCTACTGATGCGTTAGTCTCAATCTCACTTTCACTTTCACTCTCACTCTCAGTTTCACTTATACTGACATCAACTTCTTCAGCTATGGCAACCCTCTTGTTCAGTTCGACCCAGCTGCTGAGCGCCGATTACGATGGAAGCTCGACTTGTACACCGTACCAACCGTCGCAGTCTTGTATCTCTTTTGCTTCATCGACCGTGCCAACATCGGTACGTCAACACAATCTCGTCTCTCACTCACAGTCTCTAACATGACATCCTCCAGGTAACGCTCGTATCGCTGGTATGGGACAAGATCTCCAGCTCGTAGGCTACGACTACAACAAGATCCTTTCCGTCTTTTACATCTCATACATCATCTTCGAAATCCCCGCCACCGTCACCTGTAAATGGATGGGTCCTGGCTGGTTCCTCCCAACTACCTCTCTCGCCTTCGGTATCGTCAGTGTCGCCACAGCCTTTTGCAACACCCAAGCTGCTCTCTGCGGTGTTCGCTTCCTTCTTGGAATCTTCGAGGCTGGCATGTTGCCCGGAATCGCTTACTATCTGTCCCGATGGTACAAGCGCTCTGAATTGACCTTCCGTCTGTCACTTTACATGGTCATGGCTCCTCTGGCTGGTGCCTTTGGTGGTCTCTTGGCCAGTGCTATCCTCAAGCTCAACCACTTTGGAGGTCTTCATAATTGGCGAATGATCTTTGCCATTGAGGGTGTCATCACTATTGGTCTTAGTCTTCTTTCTTTCATCACACTCACCGACCGACCCGAGACCGCCCGCTGGCTCACTCAGGAGGAGAAGGATCTCTGCATCGCCCGTGTCAAGTCAGAGCGTCTCGCCCAGACCGAAGTCGTCGACGGTATCGACCGAACCAAGCTGTGGCGCGGTGTCTCCAACCCCATCACTCTCCAGATCGCCTTTATCTTCCTCTGCAACAACATCACCGTCCAGGGTCTCGCCTTCTTCCTCCCCACCATCGTCGGCAGCATCTACCCCGATTACAGCGTCGTCCAGAAGCAGCTTCACAGTGTTCCTCCTTACGCTGTCGGTGCTGTCTTTGCTCTCATCTTCCCTGCCATTAGTTGGTGGGTCGACAAGCGACAGATCTTCATCATCCTCTCTGCGCCGACCGTCATTATCGGCTACGCCATGTTCTTGGGATCTGAAGCTGCTGGCGTCCGATACGGTGCTTGTTTCCTGATTGCCAGTACCTGTATGGTTCTGGGTACCATGACAAACGCTCACATCAGTGCCAACGTTGTCAGTGATACCGCGCGAAGCAGCGCCATTGGTCTCAATGTAAGTATACAATCCCGACTGTACTCCTTTTCTCAATCAAAACATCTTACTGACAATCTCCCGCAGGTTATGTTTGGCAACATCGGAGGTCTCATTGCTACCTGGTCCTACCTCGACAAGGACAAGCCCAATTACCCCATCGGCAACAGTCTCAATTGTGCCGCGGGATGCCTCATTTTCATCATCAGCATCTCTGGATACCTCTGGATGAAGTGGGATAACCGAAGACGTGACAAGAAGAACGTCGAACAGGAGCTGGCAGGTCTTTCTCCCGAGGAGATCGCTAACCTCGACTGGAAGCATCCTGGCCACAGATGGCACAACTAAGCCAAGCATATGTACATGTCGCATTTTGGTCATTAGCGAATGTTTCGGAGTGTCACATATTCTGGTTTTTTGAATAGTAGCGAATTGAGAATGATTCAAGAATTTGCAAACAATGAGTTGTGTTCATATTCGCTAGCAAGTGCTTGTACGAATGTAGCTACCTGTGATTAATATTTTGTTATGCAGTTCGCTGTAGTGAAACCCTGCTATTCCTTTCACCCTCCATATGGCCAGCGGTCGTCAAGACTCATTGTTTTGATATGTCAACTGTACAGACACCTCGCTTCTGGAGAGCCTGTCGGTTCTGTCTTATCCATCATACTTAGCAACTCGTCAGGAACAAGATCGACGCTCCCCTCAATGTCTCCCTCGGGTTCACTGGAAAAGCAGGTGGTCCGAACGATAATCGAGACACCAAGAGTCCATTACCTCACCAAAATCGTCTCGAGTTTTTTCCAACCCGTCTGAAAAGGAGTCATCTGCCTCAACGTCTGCGTCGGCGGGTGGTAGAGGATTGGTGTGGTCCCGTGTGGGCGGGATGATGGCGAAGTCTATAAGGGCAAGATCGATCATGTCTTCAATGTTTGCCTCGGCCTCACTAGATACAACAGGGCTATTTGTTTGAGTTGCTCCATTGCCTGGTGGAAGGTAACGGTAAATGCGGCCGTCGTTTCTGGGTAGGAGGTTAAGCTGCGGTGGTGCCAAAACTGGGCCGTTTTCATTGAAAAAGATATCGCTGATGTCAGAGTTCGGAAACCAATGTTGTAATATCCGTGCTGTGAAATGAGCCCTTTCGTTGGTGTAGTGTTCGACAGGATGGAATGTGCGGTAAGCGACAACATGTGCCCAGAATCTATTTCCAGCCTGAGTAGAAATGAGATATCGACAAAAGCGATCAAGGTTTCTAAGGTGGTGCTGTGCGATATACTGCCAAACAGACACTTCGAGATCTGAAGGTGAATGTTTCTTTTGGCAGAATGCAAACGCAAACCGGTTATACCGACGGAGCTCGTCTCCTGAGCCGGGAGTGATACGCGGCCAGCCCGGAACTTGAATAGGAACCCGGGTTTCTGCCATTTTGGATGGATGTGGATGGAAGTATGTCTGGAGTGTTGTGTAAATGGATATTCGGCCACGTCTCTCTATATGATGTCTTTCGACTTACTTTCCTTGACCTGTCAAGATGTGGTGACTAACTCCATGCCCGGAAAGGTCTCAATGGCCTCGCTTCCGCTCTTAGTTCCTTCACCTCATTACTTCCTTGTAATTCTCGGAAGGGGTTGTGCAATCGACCTTCCTTCCTATGTCCTGCGGTATTGGTAGTGGAAGGAACTTTCTCATTTGGACACTCCCCAGGCCATACCTACGCACCTACCTGTCTCTACATCTCTTAGTTCGTACCTACTATAGGTACCTACCTAGCAACTCTAACTAAGTACCAAGATAGGTAGAAGCCGCCTTTATGATACATACCCGTTAGGTATCTTCAGGCAAGCACACTACCTGGGCTAAAGGACTGGGGGTGGTGTGAGTGGCATGCCCAAGATAAACTGGCCTGTCTCTCCCCCAGAGACGAGCAAAGAATATTCATGTACATGTCAAAGGAATGAACTTAACAGTCAGATCGTTACACAAGGCATACAATACAGGTGATCAGGAAGACAAAGAAAATGCAAAAAAGAAGACCTGCGTTTCGCAGGTGGCTGGATCTCTCCCGCCGGGAATTGAACCCGGGTCTCAAGCGTGACAAGCTTGCATACTGACCACTATACTACGGAAGACATTTCCGACTAAGCCGGATGTAGTTCTGGGGTTGTTGCAGGTCAGTCGTGTTATTTGTATATATATAGGTTTGTCCCAAAGCAAGAGATGCTCCGCATCCTCACCACCACGTACTGTGCATTCGGATTTTCTTTCTTATTTTCCTGTCCAAGTAGGCATGCGGGTTCTCACGGGCTGCCATCCAATAAATCCTTTTCTCATATCATAGTGCGACTATCAAATATGACATTATTCCTTGGACTCTAAGAATAACTTCGGTCCCATCTCAGCTTTGGACTGTTCAGTTCTGTTGTCAAAGCAATTCTCCCAACCTCTCGCTCGGGATAGACATCACATATTCGAACTCTGACATTCTTGATCGCTTCAAGTCGATCAGAGTCACTCATTCCGCTTCCATTCTGAGGTACGTCGATAAACGAGGAATCCCTTGCGAAACCGGCAACATTATCCAGAAAGTCGGGGGCCTTGATGCGTTGGCGAATAATGATATTTGCAACAGCGCAAATCATCAATATCACAGTCGCAAGTATTGACGTAATAAACCGCCGCTTACTTAGCGCGTATGTGTCTCTATCAAATTCCGTCCAAGATGCAGTGGTATTCTGCCAATGCGATGGTACTCCGTCAATGGACATCCCCTTCCCACCGGTTAACACATTCACCTCGCAGGTGGACATGACTATGGTGTTTAATGCAGTTGCAAGTCTTCTTTCTATAATCTTGGGTGAGAAGGAGGCGAAACATCCAAGTTTATTCGCCGTGTTAGGATCATTCATGTAACCGCCCCCGAGACGCTGGAACACTTGTAGAGGATCCCTCAAATACATATCCAGGATGCTAGGCTCCTCCATGTGTTGACTTGCTCCCAGAAATGAAAGTTCCGGTAGGAGTCTCGCTGGCAACCTAAAATTCGAAAGTGCCGTCAAGTTGCCCTTAATCGGATATGAAGGCATATGCCGAACCCGATTTGCCTTGCATACCAAGTCAGCATCGACTGCTAATCTGTTGTAAAAAACTTCCATGTCCACATAGGACGTACTGATGCCGCAGACTCTAACCATCTGTGTACCTTCACATCCGCCTCCATTATCAGTTGCAGTTTGGACTCTGGCTCAGTAAGCGACGGAGTGTTGACATGTTCTGCAGTTATTGAATTATTCGGGAAATCGAACCAGATGTTCGGGTTTCCCATAATTGTTGCTTGGCCTCCCATGTATTGCCGTTGTATAGGAATACCAGAACTGGTGTTGTGATACCATAGCACGGTCGAGCCGGTTTTGGCCCATTCACTCCCATTAACAGCTTCTCCACACGAAAGAGTCCTATAATGGAAATGAACTATTATGGTTGAGTTTCCAGATGTTTCGAACGAGCCGTTTCGAATGGGAAATCCGATTAAAGAAGCGTAAGGGACGATTTCATCGTCAGGAACGGGTAGCCAAGCAGGATGGATAAGATGAAGACAATTAAGTTTGTATAGGTAATGTCAATTAGCCATGCGGCTGAATCGGGAATATTCGAGATTTATTGACGATCTCGGCCATGCTTGGAGTTGGAGACGAGTGAGTTGACAGCCTATGGAACTGACAGAGCAGCTAAAGATGCACAATTGTAACGAACATGCTTGTCCAATATTGGAGAATTCAGAAGTACATTCGAACTAACTACAACAAAAAAACAAAAGGATATGCGGTATCCTGCGATCTAAGCACTGAACGAGCGACTCGCCTTAACCACGCATGTTGATGGGTGTTATTGCCCTGATGCCATCTGTAGCATCCCATAATTCCAACATATTCAGTGTCTTCCCGCCAGTAAACCTCGTCAAAGGACAGAATAAGTAATTGGGGAAATACGCTGCGCATTGAAGACGTCTAGCCACGCCTCACATACCTCAGAGACTTCGTTCCATCTTGTTTGGATGGCTTCAACTTCTCGTCGCCCGAAATTGAAAGGGACACCCGCAGCCGGGATCTGATATTGGCGGCACTGGGCGTCCATATTGGCCAAAATGTCTGCCACTCCAGAAACACTAATAAGCAAATCCTCCAATGGCTGCGCAAGACGCTCGACTGCTTGAACAGTACGTTCCATGACAATAATCGCTGTCTTTACCAGCTGGACAAGCATCCCTATATCGGCTAGGCTCATTTCGTTAAATAAGGCCTTGCCGAGTTGAGTAGCGCTTGCAGCATCCTTGGCCGAACGCATGATACCACTGAGTGCTGTCCAGGTGTCCTGCGCCGCTTCGACACGCTTCTGTACAGGGATATCCTTTCCAGCCTCTTTCTCATCCGCCATAACTTCGCCATCTACTTCCAAGCCGGTGTCCTCTGTATCTTCTGTTCGGGTCTTTGAATGGCCATTTACGCCATTAGTCTTGGGTTTGCTCTCTACCGAGGGCCTTCCATTGTCTTCTTTAGCGTCACCGCTTTGAAAGACAATATGGCTGGCAGTGATGAGTGCAGGGATCGAAGCAATTGCTACGCCTGAGTAGGCTGCAAAGGCCGCGGCAGCAACCAAACCACCCGTTGCAAAGCCTGTCAGGCATCCTTCGACAACAATTCCGATGACCTTGTCGCGGTAGGCCTTATCACGACGTGCGAAGTCAAGATTGGCTTCCGCAATGGCCTTCTCCATATCACTGATGGAAGACTTGGCAAGCTGTAGCTTGGCTACAATCTCGGGCGAAGCTCCGATCATGAGTGACCTCACCCTAGCAGCCTGCTTGGAAGCCATTGAGATTGAATTCAAGGTCCCTCTGATGAAAACATGAGGAGAAATCTTTCCCTTCGCAAGGTTAGTAGCTCGGGTGTTTTGTAGTAGTGCTAATGAGCTGATATGCTCAACTGTCTCGTAGTGAAGGGAGGCCGTCTGTATGTATGCATTCTGAATGCTGTTGATGACGTCTCGAAGAGTAACCTTTCTCCGGGAGACAGCATCGAGATAACCAACGATATCTTCCGTGTATGTCATTCTTTGTAGCTTGCCTAGATTGTCCCAGACGATGTTCGAGTTGTCAACTTGGACTCGCAGTTGTTGGAGCAAAGGTCCAGCTGGTGAAGCAATCTGCACTAGCGCGTCATATGAGACACTCTCAGCGGAAGAAGCAGGGATAACTCCATCCAAGTCCATCGCTACCATATCCATGGTGCGTTGATGAGGTTGCAGTAGTGTCTTGACCTCCACAGCTTGGTTGCGGATCTGATCCCACTGAGTATCTGCGAGTTCCTTGTAGGCTTGTGCGTCAACTTTGATGCCATACTTGACGATTGTCAGGGTGTTGTAGATAGATCCAAGATTGCCGCTTGTTTGTTCACAGAGTTCTACCCAAGTCTTTGAGCTGTTCGTAAATTGATCGCCGCTTTGTAGTTCGTGAACATGAAGACTAATCTCATATTCAAGCTGACCAATCTCTTCTCGCATCCGACTGTGGATCTCTTTGACTTCAGACGTGGCGATAAGTCTACCAATACCCAAAGGGAGTAGATCCAAAACTCGACGCTTCTGTGCTCCATCAATATCATCTCTACCTTGCGCATGGATAATTGCGATCCTGTCAGTGAGCTTAGCGATCTCTTGGTTAAGACGTTGCTGTTCATCCCTTGCCCGATGGTTAAAATCAACAAAAGCATTATTGGCGAGCCGAGCCTGCTCTAGGGCCTGCTTGCAAAGCAGAAGAGCCTGGCCCTGGAATTCATTGCACTTGCGAATGTCTTCATCAGCGGTGGGTACATCTGGGATCAGCTTCAACCACTTCTGAGAGGATGCTGTCAGACAAAGGATCTTGTCAAGCATCTGGATGACATTTTCCCGAGCGCCAGCCAGGATACCATTTAGGATGCCACTACTAGGGTGACTGAAAGAGAAAGGCGTGTTGGTAGCTAAAAGAGCCAACGAAGGCCCGAGTCCCTGCTGGGCAAACCAAGCCAGAGGAGTTGATCCTTGAGACAGATTTTCTGCCAAGTTTGCAACAGCTCTGGAGGGTGTATAACTTGCAAAGTCGGAGATTACCTCGAAGATGTCAGCAACTGCAGGCGGAACTCCCTGGATGATAGTCGATAGAGGATTGGCATTTAGCGGAGGAAGGCCAACAGCGAGTGCGAACGGGGTTCCAAGGGCAAAATTGGTCAGATCTCCCAATAGGTCAGCTGCTTCTGTATCATTGGCCTTGTGAGTATCTTGTTGTGCTTTGGAGCCAATGTCTCGCATCACACTTTGGAGGGACGCTGACCCGATGGTCCCAACTACTCTTCCGGCGGGGTTGACATTTGCAAAGCTCGAAATTGGGCGAAGAAAGTCTGCTGATTCCTTTGGGTTTTTGGGAGCCTCGTTTCTAAAACCGATATCATGAAATGACGTAAAGCTAACTAGATCACTGAAGAGATCTTCTGCTTTCACGTTCGGTCCCTCGGCAGTTGTCGTGTTGACAGTGATATCCCTGGAAGAGTAAAAGTCTAGTTCGGGATATCGATTTGCCTTCCCAGAGGTCGTAACGCGGACGATGTTTGTCAGGTATCCAAGGATATCAGCTGCCTCAGCGTTCTCTTGCCCACCGGCTGTGTTAAGAATTTGGCCGATTGCTTCCGGGAGCACTCCCAACTGTACAGTGTAGAGATCGATAAGGTCAGCTGTCTCAAGATGCTTCTGGTACTCGTCAAACTGGTCATTTTCAAGTGCTCGATTGGCCCTTTCAATTTGCTCATTGAAGATCTGGACGGTCTTGAATGTTGGGTCGACAATCAAGCCGGAAGCAGGCAGAACTTCCATGTCTGCGGCTTCGTCATCTTCTTCTTCAACATCGGAGTCTTCCATATGAATTATGATGCCGTACTTATTCATGACTGCAAGATAAACTGCACAGCCATTCTTCATCTTTCGCACAACGTCGAGAGACGCTTCAATGGAACTTGTGTCCTCCAGAATACCTTCACCGATCTGCAGGGCTGTGGCTTGGTTCATGTCCTTGAGGTTCTGGGCAGCGTTGAACATGCGGCCCCAGAATCCATTGAGATTTCCGTACATATTTTCCAGGCTTTGGAACTTCTCGGCAACCTCCTTGATTTGGGAGATTGCTTCATTCACACCTCGTGATTGATTCTCCAAATCTTGGATCTGGCTGGCGAGCTTGGACGATTGAGTGCCAAAGTAGCAAGCAGCAACAAGGCCGCCAACAAACAGAGCACCTCCTGCAATACCCAAAGCAACAACTCCAACCCCAGTAGCGACGCCCACGATAGCTAAGCCGATCCCCAAGAGCATGACCCCAATGGAACCCCAGAATGCAGCGTTCATCTTTGACTTTGACTCACTCAGAGCTTTGATTTCTGCTTCGAGAGAGAGCAATTTGTCTTTCAGGACAATCAACTGTTGATCCAGCTGAGATCGGACAGACGACAATTCTTCTCCCATCAGATTTACGGCTGTTTTTCCATGACCCGTTTGATTTCGCATAATACTCGCCCAGATCTTGGTTTGAATCACCAGCTTCTTGGCTTCTTTGATAGCTATCCGTTGTTTTGACGCGTTGTCCTCATTCTTCTGGTACTCGGTAGCTGCCTCGAGCTGTTTCTTCAAGAAAAGCTCATGGCTTATAGCGAAGGTTTGGATCTTGTTGACAACTGGGTAAATCGAGGTTTGGGTATTCACATATCGATCTCTTAACGAGCGGGTGAGCGCCTCCAGGTTCAGCATGACACCGGGAGAGGCAACGCCTAGGCTGGCAACACCATTTTGTTTGATCCATTTCTCCCAACCCGTCTTTTTGTCTGCCTTATCGCTGGGGTCGTTGACGGTTTCCAGGCGACGGCGATAGATCCAACCGTCATCTTTCACGCCAACCGGACCGATGTCCGTAGCCGTCAACTCTAACAGGGGGTCAACCGGCATCTGATCTCCTGCGGTAAATGTGTGGGCGTCAAAATCGGCATTGAGGTTCCAGGTATTGCTGTTGTCGTCCAGTGCCACAATATTCCCGTTCCAGTAAGCCGCTTGCTTTATCCTGAGGTTCTTTGCAGCTGTCTTCTTCTCATCTGTGGCATTCTTGAGCTCCGTGTAGGTGTTATTGCTGCCAGACAAATCGCCGTTCAGTGCCAACAAGCGACCGTCGTCGGCCAAGACAACAAGGTGAAAGCGAATGTCTTTACCAGAGAGGCGTACAAAAGGTAAAACACTAAGAGCCTTGGCGGTTGGAAGACAATTGTCACCAACCTTCTCCCAGCTGTCTAGATACAGCATCGGCCAGTTGTCAATCGCCAACTTAATCTCCGGGTCTTTTTCATCACGATGCTTCTTGCGATAGATTGCGGTGCCAATCGACATACAGAAGTCACCTTTGTACGGGAAAAAGTGCACAGCCTTAGCAGCATTGATGTTGACGCCATCTGGAATGCGTCCAAAGACGGACCACACGGTTTCAACACCACGCACACCACCACTCTTGACCTCAGAGTACATGACGTTATCACCTTTGAGGCCAATGATAGGAATACTGTTGAGCATGGCGTTGTAATTCTTCAGGTACGGCTTGTCCTGTATCTCGGTGAGTGGGTGCTTCAGCATCCGTATCTTGTAGTCTAACTTGACGTACCAAAACGTGTCTGAAAGTATCCATGATAGGACCTGTGTCCTCAGCCATCTTCTGTAGAGAAGGGATTTGTTTCCCAAGGCCTGAGCCTTTGCCGGACATACCATCGCGGAGTACGTCACCTGGAGGCTGGTTTGCATCGACTTGGGCGTCCATTGCGACAGCACCGGGCTCGTCATCAACACCAGCAGAGTTGATATTTACCGGCTTTAAAGCAGACTCAACATCTTTAATGCTACGTGAAAGAATGTTGAGAACCTGTCAAAGTGCATAAATAGGTTAATTTTCCTTAAGTCAAACCGAAACTATACTTACACGATTCTTTGCAATGATGCTCTCTGCCTGTTGCTTGGAGGAAAGCTGAGGGCCATCATCGTAGGTGTTCTGAGCATCAGTGACTCGCTGAGAGACACTATCAGTGGCGTGAATGATATCTAGAATAGTACGCATGTTGGAGGTATGAAACTGAAGTAGTATTGAAGTTTTTTTTTATAATTGTTTTGATTTGGGATCTTTTGAAACACTGAAGGTATTCTGAGGTTTGCGATAAAGTGGTTTGATATTGGTTTTTGACAACCTTCGGAAACCGAGATAGAGGGTCATTTTATAGCTGAGATGAACCTGCTCATTTCTTACTTGTGACTCTAGGTTCACAACCTTACTAGACAAGGCCCGGTTCCTTCTCATCTTGTGGTTCATCATGTCATTAGGCTGTCGAGTTCACGAAAGAGCCAGAACCAAGCCGAATCGGCATCATCTCGGCCTCCCTGGAATGATTATCTAAACCCTTCGGAGCACCCACAAATACATTTGGATTGTGATATCAAGATGGTCCATCCCTTCGTGATGGTGTAGGCGCCTAAGAATGTGACGATAAAGGCCTGATGTTGAACCTTAAAGGAAAGGATTGACTGATCCAGACTGTGGAAGGCGAGTTTAAATGCCAAAATCTTTCGATAAATTCATATCGTATCCAAATTCAGCCTCTTATATGCAAATAAACGTTCACCGTTGGGACACTGTGAGTTGACTACACACCCAGAGGGTGGGAGAACATGGGAATGTAACACTGGCAAGAGTGTTCGTTTCAGCTAGCCCATGTCAAACTTTCATCAAGATTATATGCCTTTGAAATGAAGTTCTCCATGTAGCCATTTCTAGAGAACTACCGTTGAAATGTGACACAATGAGATCACCCAGCTTTAGCACTTTTGTGGCCTCCCATACACGCAGAAAAGACCTATGCTCCTGTCCAGGACCATGATTTCAACTTAACGAGCTCGTACGATTTTGAAAAATCTTGTCTTACCATTCCTCCTGGGGGAATTGCTTTGAAGGTCTCTTTGGACACTCAGCTCTCGATTCCTGGCGTACTAGTCTCCATACCCAACGCACATATGCTGTATACGCCTGTACGGCTTCGCGACTCTCTCTCGAGAAGGCAACGACAAGTAGTAACTCCACATATTCCTCCTTGACTGCGGTCTACTTGATTTTCTGCAATGTCGCCTGATTTGTGGCTCTACCCTTGTCTTTGATGAGGGCAGAGACTGTGTCAACTATCCTAAGCGGTCCACGACTAAATCCGGGATAGGCAGTTGACAACAACTTCAGTGTATCTCACAGGATCTTGAATATGCCAAGACTAGTTTTCCACTCGATATCAGGTTTGACTCAGGCACTACTAGTTTGTGTTTGGACTATGTTCCCGACATGGGTCTTGTTATGTGGCTGGCTGAGCCTGTTCGTTGTGATAATCCTCCAATGAATACACTGCAATCCAGTGTGATAACTCTGTCACTTCGGGGCCCTCACAAACCCAATATCTAACCAAAAATGAGGCACATACCAGTATCTCGTGAAGATGTGCACAATTTATGTGGTTTTGTTTCCTATTTGTCGACAATGTCTTGTCAATGGTTGAGGCACAGCTGAACCGATGCAAACGGTCAATACATACAGAGAAGGATCAATGGTGGCGTTCAGCTTTGAAATGATGTCTTTATCATGAGATGTGGAATAAATTTCAAGAGGCACTGTTATCGTGAGCGCTGGCACTTCCAATATTTAAATGCTCGACAAACTCCTCACTCATTGATAACACCAAGGTCCAAAACCCGCTTACACTAAGAGTCAACCACATCTCTATTCTCAAACAAGTTTTTCAATCTATTCTCTTCATCATGTCTTCAGTTGATGTATCTCAGCAAGTTGTTGAGCACTTTCAATGCTTTGAGATTCGGAATCCTCCCGAGACTGAGGTCGAATCTCTACGCATCGCACTTAATGAGAACCCTCAGAACGCTCTCGGTTCAACCGGAGTTCTCCCCGATACATCTAGTTCTCCAGATTTCGATGAAGGTATGTCTTACCTCGCTGTCAACATCAAGAAGTATTGGCAACCAGGACGAACTTTGAGGGTCAAATTCCTATCGGGAGACATACGCCTTCAGGAGAAGGTCAAAAACTACGCGGAGCTGTGGCTTACTCATGCTAATCTCAAATTTTCATGGTATGTATCCTGATTAATTATTAAGAGTTTTGAATATAGGCTAATACCGTGCTTCCCATTGCTAGGCTCCCTATGGATGCTTCCAAGGCAGACATTCGCGTCGACTTTAAGCAAGGCGGTGGGTCAAGCTCCCGTGTTGGCACCGATGCTCTCTCGGAGAAGGACCAGAACAAGAGGACCATGAACCTTGACATCAATCTTGCCCATTCTGAAGAGTTCATTCGTCGGAAAGTGCTTCACGAATTCGGCCACGTGCTAGGTTGTGAACACGAGCACCGTAAGTATCCTTTCTAACATTGGAACAAACGAGTCATAACATGATATGAACAGAATCCCCGCTTGCGAGTTTTGATTGGAATACAGATCTTATCTACGAGGAGCTTAGCAGGCCACCCAACAACTGGTCTCGTGCTACGACTTATCATAATGTGATCAAACGTCTTGAGAGCAGCGAAGTCAATGCCAGTTTGTTCGACGGTGATTCAATCATGCTATACGAATATCCCCCACGTTGGTTCAAGAACGGCGTTTCTGGTGGCACAAAAAAGAACACCAGATTATCCGAAAAAGATAAGAAATGGATTGCCAACAACTACCCGGCTTGGTCAAGTGATATTGGCCAATTTAGTACGCTACGTAAGTACATACTTTCATTGCAATTCTACTTCGCAGCCTATGTTCGCAACAAGGCTTTTAGTAAGCGAAAAGTAACTGATAATTCTGTGAGACAAACAGAGGTTCGATCGCTCGATACCTTCAGCTCCGACCCTGTTCAACAGGACATGGCTTTCGAGCCGTCCTATGCCCAACCACCCCGTGTCGCAGTGGGTTTGAGTTGGTTGGACTTGGATTACCGAACTGATATATGCGTCAAAGCTACGGCCGAAGATGTCTCTGAAGACCACTTCACTGTTGGTATAATCCCTGGTACGGGGTCCAACGTTTACTCAGCTGCATGCTCCTGGCTCGAAGCGTCGGTCAACGAGCCCGACATAAAGATGGGCCAATGGGACCTTAACTCTTCTACATGGAGGAGCAAAACCAAGCCTACTGGAGGGAAGACATCTACCTTCATCAAGTTTGACCAACGCTTCGATGGAAGGGAGGCTCCTATTGTCGTGGCATGGTTTACTGGGCTTAGCCTTGGCAAAGACTCGCCGTGGCGAGTCAAGACATATGTAACTGATGCCAGTCCATTCAAATTTCAACTTCATGTCGAAGCTGGAAGTGAAACGGACCTTCGCAACGCAACTGTAACGTGGCTGGCCATCCCAGCGGGTAAGGAGGGCATCACTGCCGGTTTCTTCTGTACCGACGATATTCCAGGGCCAGAGAACGCTGGTGCCATTGATTTCTCTCCTGCTGGCTTTCGAAGCGCTCCGTCTATGATGATGGCCATTTGCGGGATTGATTTCGAGTGTGGTCATAACTTACGCCTCCGCGTTAGCCATTCTTCTTTGACTAGGGATGGCATGGTTTGGCACTTGGATAGTTGGCTCGATTCTCTTATGAATATGGCCACTGGCATATATGTTGCCGTCGGTGGGCCCAATGTTGATGAAGGATACTAAGACTGCACAGAGCCCTAGGGGGGCATTTATTCTTGTTCCGAAATTTCAAGTATGGCTATGTCGTTTACATATATTACAATGGGGCCCGAGATTCAAGGCAGATACACTCATTCAACAAGTTAATCTGCGACGACCAAATAAACTATTTCTTGGCAAATATTTACAGCGCATTGGGTCTTCCATGGAGCCTTATTCATAATCACTTTGTCTGAGTAGCTTATATATAGGTTATTATCAAGTCACCTGACATCGAACTCACTACAATGGCTGATTCACAGCTATCCATCTTCCGTAGCGTTCTTGTCCGTCTTCTGTTGAAGTGTGTCCGAATCTTACAACTCATATCTCTGAAATTGAAGGTATAGGGTACGTACCAATCTCGGGCACAAGCGACAATAGCAGCATGGCCCGTATCGGAGACGTTGATTGAACCATTTAGTTACGTGCCGGACCTGAGAAACGTTGCGATAGCCCTAGCATAACGAAAGATTGTTTCACTTTGTGAGGCTGGTCCCTAATGACTGAGCCATCTGCCCTACCCATGCCTCTAATTAGCGGGAAATGAACATAATCCTGTGGGATTGTTTCCTGCTGCTAGTGCTGTTAGAACATGACGGGCAGGATTCCGACCCTGATCCGTGCTAGAATCCTTCTCCGGGGCCCCTGCGTCTGTTCCCTCCCCCATAGTGGCGCTGCCCTATCTATCTTTAGATGAGATCTACTGCTTCATTTGAATATCTGACTCCTAGGCCAATCTTCAATAGCTAATTGGGATATTTACGTAGGACACATATGGCAATTGATTAGATATATGCCGATTATTTATCAAAAAATGGGTCGGAGGTCGGATACTAGGGAACCCAGGTCGGAAACACCCTGAGTTAACTTAGCAACCTTGAAGCATAGCCTTGATGAGTCCGCAGTCACTCTTAGCATAGCCCGAAGGATTTGGGTATACAATGCAAAGGAGTAGACTCCATAACCCCCGAGGGGTCCTTCGAGCCGTCATATAAAGTCTCGTCGTATGACTCTATGTTCCACGAGTTCCCCAAGCCTTTAGCAGGAGGTTCACAGTCATTCATTTGTCATTCTCTCTTTCCAGACCCTGAGTTAGCTCGTTCTTTAGCTGTACCAGGCCTTTCTTTCCTTACTTGTAGTACGCAATACCACAAGCCATGGTTCTTGGTTCTCGTCTCGCGGGGCTCGGGTTGCTCGCTGCTGGCATCTCCGCCGCCGTGCTCCCCCGCTCCCAGCAGCCATGCCCGCACTACGAGCCCGAGGGCGAGCTTCTGGACGAATATATCGTCGAGTTCCACGATGACCACACCCTTGAGGACCACTTTAAGACCATCGGAAAAGATCTCCGCCACGAACCCGAGGTTCACCGCTTCGGCTACCTAGACATGTTGCACATGTACCGTGCCGCGTTGACCGAGGAGTTTGTCCACAACTTTGTCCGGTACGACCCCGGTGTCAAGTCCGTCGAGCGCAGCGTCACCGTCGACCTGGCTCACTCGATCAACGACACCGAGGTAGCCGAGCCCGTAGAGATCGAGAGTCAGAGTCTCGTCAAGCGCTTCGTCCCCAAGTGGGCATTTAACGAGCGCAAAGGACCGCACCACTTGCAACAGCTGGCTGCCGGCAAGAAGATTTCGCTCAGCAATCAGGACGAGAAGTACAAGATTCTGAACGGCGCCGGCGAGGGCGTAGATGTGTACGTCCTTGACTCGGGCATCAGGATCACGCACAAATTATTTGGCGGACGAGCATATCATTTTTCGCAAGGCCTCGGCTACTCCCCTTACACCTTCAGTAATTCACCCCTCGATGATACCGACGGCCACGGCACCCACGTTGCGGGTCTGGTCGGCGGTAGCTACGTAGGCGTGGCTCCCTGGTCCAACATCGTCAGCGTCAAGGTCGGCTGCTACAAGGACGGCTGCAAGGGACACACAGCCGGTATCGTCGAAGCCATCAACGCTGTGACGAAGCGGCACAACGAGAACAAGGCTAACAAGCCGGACAAGTGGAAGGGATCGGTCATCAATATGTCCTTTGTCCTCACTGACAAAAGCAACGCGCTCAACAGGGCCATCGACAAGGCATATGATGCGGGTATTCCATTCGCCGTCGCCGGAGGCAACAAGGCTGAAGTTGACAAAATTAAGGCCACTGGAACTCTATGCGAGTCTCAGAACACAATCTGTGTCGGTGCTGTAGACAAGGAGTACAACAAGGGCTGGGTAGGTTTCCTTAAACTCTCAAACAGCAGCGGGCTAGCGCAACTAACATGGATCGGGTTACTAGTTCAGTCGCGACGGCAAGTTCATTGATATCTGGGCTCCCGGAAGCGACATCCTCTCTCTCGCTCTTGACGGTCGGACCTTGATGAGGACGGGCAGCAGCATGTCTTCGGGTCAGGTCGCCGGCATCATGGCTCTCAGTAAGTCTTCCTCGATGACCTTTCGGTAAGCATTAAAAACGCAGGACTGACTTTCAACCTCTAGTCGTTGGCTATGAGGGAATCTCGGACAATGCTCGTCTCGTCTACGACCGTATCAAGGCCAACCAGCTCTCGGGCGTCGTAGGCAAGCTCAGCAACCCGTGGTTCTTTGGCGAGAAGGAGAACAACTTCTTCGCGCAGACGGGCGCCGGATCCAGTAACGTCAATGAGCAGCCCTACACCGGTCCATCCAAGGATCTCGATCGTTTGATGGCCCCCATCGATGTCTTCCGCAAGAGGCAAGACAGTGAACTGCAAGTCGACGTTGGCAACGGCCAGGCCATCAAGTTCCCCGAGAGCGACTTCTGGAAGACTACCGAGATTATTGACGAGAATGCCAACGACGAAATTGCTGCCGTTGCCGTGCAGGAGTTCAAACTCGATATCAGCAACCCTGGTGTCGATGCTGAGCCTGCCCAGCCGGCGGTTGAAGAGGATTCCGTCCCCGAGGAGGACCCTAGCTCTGATAGCCCATCAGATTCACCCATCGAGGAGGATACGGTTAACGGCAAGCCTGTCTGCCAGGGTAACCAGGTCACGGGTGACTGCGTTGCCGGCAAGCTCCCGAACAGAGGAGACTTTGCCGGCCAGTACGGCCCCGTTTGCATGAAGGCCGACGGCGAGGAGGGCTCGAGGCCCCGCATCAACGAGCAGGAGCTCAACAAAGCCGCCACAGCCTACTGCCAGGGCCTCATCGACAAGCGATGGCTCTTCAAAGAGGGCGCTCCGACCCCCAACCCGATGGTCGTACCCGGCGTCGCCGAGAACGGAGCTTCCATGGCCCTGTCCATCATGTACCACAAGCCCGGCTGCCCTGAGGACAAGTCCATGAGCGAGAACGACTTTGGCAACATGAAGCTCGAAGACTGTGTGACCTTGCTCTCGCAGAGCTTCAGCGTGACCTGCGATATCGGTGAGAGCTGGGCCAACTACAACAAGGACTTTCAAGTCATGGGCGGCGTCTTAGCCAAGGACTGTCTTATGTGGACTGTGTACGGACAGTAGACAAGGAGAGAGGTTGCTTTTGGCCGTTTCCTGTATGACAACACTTAGCGTAGACACTGCGTGACGTTTGGGTATGATAACACTAGGTATCCAATAAATACGTGCTTGAAGTATACATGCTTTAATTGAGAAACCGTGTTTCTGAGCGGGAGCCTCCCAGGCAGAAGGTGGAGTGAACGAAGGTATTCACCCCTTAGCTGTCTATTCCATGTGTATGCATTGTGCAAGTACAGTATGCGGGCAGGGCGCTAGCTGAATGTCCGTGACAGGCGCTTCACTATTGGCTGTGATGTAAGTGGAACGTATAAGTTAGAGAAGTAGACCTCAAGCTACATCCGACAGCGCAATAGCTGCAGTGGAAACCTAGAGGGACCCTGTAAACAGCTACAGTAGCATGTGTTTGATTGCAGTGTTAGACTATAATGGTGTTATTCAATACCTCGATATGTACTTGTAAAAAGACTTTAAATTTCTATAGAATAACAAAAGATATATAATAGAATAAGAGTATTATAAAGTAATGAAGGCCAATAGAATACTTTTATAAGTTAATTAATAAGATCAATTCGCAGTGCAATTCCTTGCTTGAAACTATCTATCTAACTACCTATATAGGTGTCAAAATTGAGCCTCCAATCACAACCCCCCTCACTACAGCAGGTCCACAACCTGTTAATCTTCCGTAGTATAGTGGTCAGTATGCAAGCTTGTCACGCTTGAGACCCGGGTTCAATTCCCGGCGGGAGAGTCGCCTCATGAGAACACTCATGGTATATTTTTTTGTATTGTTTCTTCCCTCTATCGAGGGGTTGTTTGTCGGACTTTTAACCCGGAGATAAAGTTGCATATGCACGGGCTGGCTGACAACTAACGTTAGATAACCTAGATCCTAGTGGGAAAAAGGGTTGCCAGGGGTCGATGGCCAGTGGCTACTAACACCGCATCGAAAAGTTAGGGTGATGACGACGCATTTGGGTCTTGCCATATGGGGCTACCGATGAGAGATGGCTTGTCCCGTAGTATAAGTTGAGATCTAATAACAGATTATGGCTTGTGTGGTCCAGCCAGGTCTTCTTTTTTTTTTTTTTTTATCCCCCTTATGTCTTTGTAAGGTATTTTTCTACCAAGAACTAAGCGGAGTCAATAGGATTAAAATAATGTGAAAATATTAAACTGCAGCGTCTTTTCGTTAGAAACTGGTTTTAAAAGTTGGCAGTTCGGGCTTGGCTTCATCTCACATTCTCTTGGCATATGGACCAGCACACGACTGATTCCTCTGCGGGGTTTAGCGCAACGGACAGACAGCAGCAATCCACTGGAAACTGCGACTGTCCGCGTATACCTTGTCGTAGTCAAAAGGTTGGCATTGTCTCGGCGCATCATTGTTGTTTGTGACAGCAGTGTTTGTGTAGTACATACAGCCGCGGAGACAAGAGTCATGTCATGCTGTTCGGCTGCTGCTTGCCGTGGAATTCTTGGGCGGCTAGATTTGAGCCTCAACGGCTCTTTGCCTTTCCCTAAAACGACTGAGAACGTCAGCGAGGCGCTGAAAAGTCAAAGTTTAATTATCAAGCACTCAAATCTAGAATTCCGGAGATAAACAATCGGTGAGTCGCAAAAGAAGCATATCCATGATAGCAATATGATATAAATTGACATGATCGTGATGTCTTGTATTCCATGAATCCTTCTTTTCCATTCCACTGCACTGCACCTACTGTATTACACTCATTCATCCCCTGTAACTTACAGTAACTGTCAGGCTGCTTAGCGCATTGGATCTCCCCCCATCTGGGCAAGGAGGCGCGTGCTCAGACTCTCTTTCCCGTCCTCCCCGCGTGCGCCCCCTGACGTTTTTCTTTGCTTTGCTTTACCTTGTCGCGGCGCCGCCCACTTCCCTCTCCTTCTCTCCCACCTGCACGGGTCAGTGCTTATCCACATCTTCCGTCATTCATCCATTCATTTGAAGGCGCATCTTCGTATCACTCACTCACTGCTTTATAATTCTCATTTCCTCTTTCCTCTCCAACTTTGAATATGTCACGACCTTGGCTCTGATGCTCATACCTCCCGCCCCTATTACCTAAAACCAATTGCTTTGTGCCGCATTTCTTCGACCCAACAAACAAAGCATTGTTAATTACTCTTCTTTTGTATTGCTACCTACTCTATCGCGAACCGCATACACTACGACGATCCGAGCCGATCGCTACCCACCTTCCGTTGCATATCGACTTCAAAAAGCGACTGCCTCGTATACCATTTTACAATTATCCCACACTCTCGACATAACAACTCAAGTGCGCAGCAGATATGCGCTCTCTAAAGTCGCTACTCCTCTGGAGTCTCGCTTCGTTCTCTACATCCGCCGCCGCTCTTGCTTTCCCCCCACTATCCCACGCAGCTCGAGAAGTCAAGGATACTTCCTCCCTTTCCAAGCGCGCCGACGAGCAGCCAGCTCAAAAGACTCCGAAATACTTCGTTGAAGCCGGTCGTAACATCGAACTTGGTCACTATGATAGCCGTTACTTTCAAGGGAAAATCTCATATGATGAGCATCGACATGTTCTTCGAGACTTGATCCGAAGTTACCTATTTACCATGGACAGTTACGGCGTCGAAACATGGATTGCTCACGGAACTTTGCTTGGCTGGTGGTGGAACGGTCAAATCATGCCCTGGGATTATGACCTTGACGTCCAAGTCTCAAACAATACCCTTCAATGGATTGGCGACAACCTTAATCGCACCGAACATAATTGGAACTACACCGAAATTGCTACAGGGAATTTCATATCCAAGAAATACCTACTGGATATCAATCCCCACCACGTCGACATCGACCGTGGCGATGGACGGAACATCATCGATGGCCGTTGGATTGATATGCAGAACGGTATGTACGTTGACATTACCGGTCTGCGAGAGCGCGAGGTAGAGCGGCCAGGCACCTGGAGTTGCAAGAATAAGCATCGATACAAGAGCCAGGACCTGTGGCCTATGCGCATCACCGAGTTTGAGGGTGTCAAGGCCCGCGTGCCCTTCAACTTTAATAAGATTTTGGTTGACGAGTATGATACCAAGAGTTTGGTCACCGAGAGTTGGGCAGGGTAAGTTGCTACCACACCTTTTGCTGCACCGTTGTAACGATCGTCGTTAAGTTCATATGGCTAACTGAGTTTACAGCCACCGATGGGACCATAATAACAAGATCTGGGTCAAGGAGAACGAAGAAGAAGCAAAACAGCGCAAACTCGAAGCTGTTGATCGTCACATGGCTGAGGCTGCTGCGAATCCCAAAGCCGAGGAGACTACATCTGAGCCCTCTACTTAAGACTTTGTTTCTCCAACAATTTCTCCACAAACTTCAATTCGCATACACGACCCGCGAATGAGAAACGAATCACGAATCATACTGTATTAAATCTTCTTTTTTTCTTTCTTCCTCATACTACGAATCGTGCAGAGGCTGCCACACCTCTTGCTGCACCCAAGGCGTTGGATGTTGATTAATGGCGTTAGAGAGCGGAATTTCAGCATAAAACCGGTTGGCCCGAAGGTGGCCTGCGCGGGACTTGGACTGTCCAATTTGCATTGCTGGATACTTTGTCTGAGTTTGTAGGATGGTTGTAAAATACGTTAGATAGCGATATCCCTGGTTGCTTGCATATGCCATCATTTTGGAATGAACATCGTTTTGCATTAGCGCATATGAAGGGTTCCTTTAAAGTAGTGAAAATAAAACAGAATTATAAGTCGACCTTCAGGCCTTAGGACACAAAAGTAAATGGCATAAAGATATGCTCCAATGTCATATAAACTGGCCCACTAAATTCGTCTCTCATGATCTCGTCTCTTATGGTTCTGTCGCGTGTTTTCACCGGCCAAATTTTCTACTCTTAAAGGGTATCTAGTGCTATGATCGATCGACAGCAACCCTATCATGACGTCTCTAGCCAGCTCTTCCACGATACATGCTTCTGCTTTTCTGTCTCTTGCCATCCACCAAACCTTGCCCCATTCCCAAGATCAACCAGGGGTGCCATGCTGGGTCGACCATGTGCACATTGAAAAGGGAATGCGCAACGTGAGAGGCGAGCGATGAGTTCCTTGCACTGCTGGATTGTGAGAGCATCGTTGAACATGATGGCACCTAACACAAACATGTTAGCATAACAATAAACAAGAAGGGACCAATATCATACTTCTGCAGGCTCTTGAGTGCAACAGCTCCAAGATACCTCTTGGGCACCCGTTGAAACGCGATATCAGGGGTTTGTCAGAAGCAGCAGTCGATGGTCGCACTAGTGGAATGCTGCTATCGACACTGCGCCAGACTTCCGTGCGCAACAGTTCGATAAGTAGCCGAGGCTCTAGACGACAGCGTTCGATAATGCTTGGCGGGAGGCCCGTGACCGTGACTTCATTCCGATGTGAGGAAACAGATGTCTTGTAAACGATGCCCCAGGCAGAAAAATATTCGCGATGCTGTTCTAGCAAGAACCACTCCTCGCTTGGTACCTCAAAGATGATGCGTCGATCTAAGGGTTCTATTACGGGTAATATTTCGTTTTTCAGGGAGTCACTTTTGAAGTACTCTGACATGAGCTCCTCCAGTTGACACCGTTCATCAACCGCATGCTGATCGAGCATAACCAAAGCTGAATTCTGCTTCTCAAGCGTATAATTCTCAGGTTTTGCGTCTTCCAATGACAGCTTCACCAAGATGAATTTGCGATCAACTTGTGATACTACAGTGGCACGGGCAAGTGCTTGGCGGGAAATTCTCCCGTTGAGACTCATTGACCCAGTGTCAACCCGAACATGACCGCTGCCATGGCCACTCCTGCCGCACATATGGAGTCGATCCTGTGTTGAACCATCGATACATGGCACCAATGTTTGGACGGGTTGGAAGACGGGATTCTCCCAGGAGCTGATTACACCCTGGAGCCATTTGCTAGGTTTCTTGTCTCGCTTCTGTGCGACTTGACTGGTAGTACCACGACTTGTGTTACTGTCACTTGTTTCAGAGTCGACCGCGTCAATATTGGGTCTCACGCCACTGCTAATTGACGACAGATCAATCTGTTGGTCTTCCGGTTCAGGGGAAGATATGTCAAACGGTTTACGCAACAGCTTTCCGCCCTCTCCAACAAGGCGGCCTGGAGAATGCTGCTCTCGCGTCTTTGTGCGAATATCTGTCGCTTTTGAGGTGGAGATGAGTGGTGTAGCTCTTCCAACTTTGACCCTGTGCCACCCTTCAAAGGGACTATCGACCTTTGCTGCAATCGAGTTGGATCTGGATACTGATGTAACGGGACTTGCTCTGGAGCTGTTCGATGATATCGGCTGCTTTCTGGTCGGTTTTTTAGCCCGACCCAATGTTCTCGCTGTCGAAAAGAATGATTCCTCAGGCGCCAGTTGGACTTTTCGTGGTCTGAAATGATGCTTCTTGAGGAAACCGTAACATGTTGCCTTCAAGAGATCAACGATCGCAGACAAAGTTTGACCCTGGTTATGTAACTGGTCGGGGTTATTAACACCTTCTAAACTAGAAGTTATGATCTTCAAGTAAAACATAGGCCAGCGTTCAATTGCTTTTCGACTTCGTAGCTCTCTGCCTGTAAATTCATCAAGCTTCGGCGAAGCAGCCCGATCGTTTTCTTCACCATCGACAACACCAAAGCTTGAGTTTCCAAAGATTCTGTTGATCTCTTCGTATAAGACATCAGTACCAAACTCGTTGGTAAGCGGGATAATACCCAAGCTTAGAAACTGAGAGCGTCGTGTTGCGACAGGATTTGTACACATGCATCCTTTGACGGATACCGATCCGCATGACGCTGAGATAGGTACCCAAGCGCTTGCATCGCTCGGGTCTGCAAGACCAGCTTGAGTAAGGAGACGAGAGGTTCTCGACGTTACGTCAGCTTTTTCGGATGGTCGAAATCGGATTTCACGCTGTGTAGCCGCATGTGTAAGTGATACAGAGATACCCGATGGCCATGCAAGCAGCATGCCCACGACAGCTCGAGTCAACTTCGACCATTCCTTGTCAATAGCGGACCTTTCGCTAAATATGGCTCTTTGCTTGACTCTGACTGGCATCGATCCAAAAAGATCTCGGACTGTAGTGCGAGTTCCATGGTCAAAGTGAACAAGCCGTGACTCAGGGGGTGAGGGCAGCTGTCTAGCCAGGACTTGAGAGTTGTGGACTGTGATAGTGTTATGAGAGATGTGCCTTTCGTGGTGAGAAGTAACATTTAAAAGGGAGAGTGTAGCAAGAGACGCTAAGAAATCGCCATGTTTCCCGTGAACAGATGATCTCGCAGGAAACTTGGATGTGTCTAGATGCAAGCGAGAGTTAGTCAATGTGTTAAAGCTCGACCGTTTCACTTACGGTGGAGCTTCCCGAGTCCCCCGCCATCTTTAAATTCTTCAGGAGGAATTCCAGACCCATTATCTTCAACCGTACAGTTTCCTCTGGCGTAGTCGACGGAGATGTTGATTTTGGAAGCACCAGCATCCAAAGAGTTGGCGATGAGACCACAGACTACTCCGTTCAGGGATGTAATGTTGACGGAGGATTTGATCTTGTCGACGACATCCTGTGGAAGTTGTCTGATGATCATACTCTATGAGGGATCATGCTTGTTCGCTCCAGGTCCTCGTTAGCTGTGTTGTTGTTGAATCAGCAAAAAGTTCAAACGGGTAATGACGTCGAAGCGAGCTGAAGCTAGGGGCACCTGGTCTTTGGGGCGATCTATTTAAGGCACAGTGGGTAACGTCCCCAAATCCAGGGTCCGCATAGTGGAGGTGGCGCCAAGAGCGATGCACCTTCGACACTCAGCCGAAGCTTGAAGCCACAGGTGATATGATGAGAGTGCCCTTTGAGGAGATCGGAAGAAGGGTGGGAAGAATTCTACATATTTTTCCCGCTAATTCAGGGCAGATAAGACAGAGTATAACGGCACAGGAATAGCGCAAGAACCTTCTGGTCCGTGATCTCTTTGTCTCGAATGTTACAGACCCGTCACGTGATCTCAATCCCTACCATGTGTACTGTACCATCATGCTTCGCCGCTTTCAGCCTTCATTGCCGCCCATACCACACACTTCGATCTGCTGACGACGTCTTTTCGAGCCTCATTCCCTAGGTATCTGCTCTCCTTTATAGTCTTTCGACGTCGATTGTCGCCAAAATCCGCTGGTTCTTTCTACTTCTAGCGAGCCTTTACCCTAGCGATTCTCTTTCCTTTCTATTGTCATTATCTCCCCACCTCCAGCCGCTGCCCAACGACCCTGTATTGGTAGCCTCATCTCAACACTTCGCAATCATTCAACGACTTCCCAATTTGATGGCGACAACCGACGCGATATCTCCAGAGCAGGGTGAGTGATTGAAGTATTGGGCTTCGAGAAGGCATACTTGCGATCACGCGATATCGCCACCTTGGAAAATCATGGAAATTGACACAGTTAATGCTAACATTTTCCCAAGACCGTCAAGGTCAGCGCAGGAGACCCTTCTCGACATGGGTGAAGAAGCTCACCAATTTCAAGTCCGATGGTGAGCGCCAAAAGAGGCACAAAAAGCGCAGTCATAAGAAAAACAACCCATATCCAGAATCTGGTACAATCGGCAATGGTGTAACCAGCGGAACGAGCGCATGCACATTCACCACCACTACGGGCACAAGTAACACCAGCGCGAACCAGTCCGCCCGAACATCTCGAGAAGATCAGGCCCCACCTACGATTGGGGGCAGGAGTCTAGCGGGCACAGTCTTGACCGACAATGAGGCCTCACATTCGCTTATGGCACCCAGCCATAGAGCGAGCTCTGTCGCTGGCACAAGTCGTACCGTTGGTGGAGGAGTTGAGTCTAGGAGGGGGGGAGACAGCACATTCTCAAGTCCAGCACCATCTGTTCGATCTTTGACAACAACTTTGACAACGATCCAATCCATGGCACCCAACGGTCCTGGGCAACCTCCCAACCATGCTTCGCAAAATCAAGGCAACTCGCAGTCTATCCAGTTCAGCCAGCCATTCCCCACTACAGGCGGGCAGCCTGCATCCGCTATCCCAGCGCATCTGGCTCCTACTGGTAACCCAACTACGTACAGTGCGGCAACGGCCAACAATCTCTTGACCGACAACGCATCCATACTTACGTTGGCATCATCGAGCAAGCGTCGGCGTCGGCGTTCACTGGATACAGATGCGTCTGTGCGTGCCCTCGCTCCTTCGTCTCTTTGGGGTGGTAGCCGTGAAAGTCTACCGCTTAGTGTTCTTAGCGCAAATATCGACCCAATGGGCATGCCACCTACTCCTGGTATTCACGGTAACCCTCGGCTAGGAGCCGAACGAACAAGCATATATTCGGCCACTGGTGTTGGGCCTGCTATTTCGAGTGATCGCAACAGTTACTATGCCAAACAAGGAGATGCAGCCAGCGTCCGAAGTGGGTTACTTGGCCATGGACGAGCTGAGAGCGTGAGTGGTAGCATTGGTGGTTTGAGCAGCCCACTGGCTACTCCACGAGAGGTATACAACGAGAATACTGAAAATGAAAAAGAGGAACGGGAAATTACTCCTATGGCTTCTAGGACCAAGGAGGGGTAACCACGCCGTTTATTTCGCACGAATGGTTTATGGTTTACTTTGTTATATCGGATATTGGGTGGGTTAGGCCTGGCAGGTTAGGAGCGTATCTGGTGTTTTGATTGATTTTATATAGAGCTCTGGTTCGGTACTTACTATACGAGTGGAGGTTAGGGAACGGTTTCCCTTAATATACCATCGATGATACCCTGAGATCGATTTATCTATTGAAAGCCTGATGAGCGAAAGCGCATGTGATTGAGAAATGTGCAAGACCAAGTACGCAAGTCAGGACTCTTAAGGAAGACGAAGTATAAGTTTGTGTTAAGGACACTCGTGATATTGAAGAATCTACCATAAATTTGAGCCAATATTCACGTCTCTTAGACTTGAAAAGTGGTTGTTGTTCCATTCCTCCACTAACAAGGCACATCTGTTAGGTGTAGAGAGGTAGCAGCCACTGTGGCGCCACTATAGCTCCCTACATGCCTACCTAGCTCCAGGTGTCCCACCATCGTCATTGCGCCGCCGCGGCTCATGGATCTTCCCCAATTCAAGTCATTTCCGGATGCTTCAAGATGGCCATTTCAGTAAGAACAACCCTCGCATTGAGCGCATATAGGCTTCATCGGTCGAGTCGTATGTAAGCTCAGAATATGCTAACACCCAATTACAGTGGAAGTCGTTTGACTTCTTCGATGTCGCCCAAATCACGCTCGCCGAAGACGAAACCCGACAGCTCTTCGAAAACAACGAAATCTCGAGCGTCTGCGCGGGCTCCGATAGCCTATTCCTTGGGTCATTCGATGGATATGTCAGCATAATAAATAAGTCATGGAAGATCGTTAAGCGCTTCCAGGCTTACGAGGCTGGGAGCATCACGCATATGCGCCAGGTTGAGGGGACGAGTCTCTTGTTGACGGTTGCGGTACAGCTTTTCTACAGTCTGATCAAACGGCATTATACTGATATTGGTAACAGGAGGATATGAGCAGTGAGCCTGTTCTGAAGGTGTGGGCGCTCGATAAACTCGTCAAGAAGACCAACACACCGACATGTCTGAGCACGGTGATGATCAACAACAATCGACGACAATTTCCCGTAAGTCACTGCAGGAATTGTCATGATATAAAAACTGATAACTAGAAGATATCCGCGTTCGCGGCTACGGATGATCTTACACAGATCGCGGTGGGATTCACTAACGGCGCAGTCACCGTAATTCGAGGCGAACTAGTCCATGATCTCGGTACGAAGCAGCGCATCGTTTTCGAGTCAGAAGAGCCAGTCACTGGTGTCGAGTTGGCATGGGATGCGACACAGAAACTCACCACTTTATTTGTTTCCACGACCTCGCGTATTCTAAAGTTAGGTCTCTCGAAAAAGGGACATGGGATGCCGCCCAAGAGTGTGGAGGATACGGGATGTGCAGTAGGCTGCATGACGCGTGACCAGAACACAGACGGTGTCATTGTTGCGCGGGACGATGCCATTTATACTTATACACAAGATGGTCGAGGGCCACCCAAGGCGTATGAGTCGCCCAAGAGCAAGATCGATGTTTATCGCGAATACGTTGCGCTTGCATGTCCGCCAGCAAGCAGTACAGCGAAAGACTCTGAGGCTATGAGACGGCGATTTGGCAGTACGACTACTAATTCTCTATTCAATGCGTCATCTTTTGTGCTTCTGGATATGGACCTTCGAGTTATTGGTCATACCGAGACTTTGATGTCTCCAGTGGGTCATTTTGTTGATATTTGGGGTGACTTCTATACGATTCTCCAAGACGGCAAGGTAAGCTATTCCTGTCAGAATTATGTTGGTCCGGCTAATAGCATCAGGTATATCGATATCATGAGAAGAGCTTACAGCAACGGCTGGAAATGTTGTACCAGAGGAACATGTTTCCCCTAGCTATCGAGCTTGCGCAAAAGTCAGGGCTGGATAACGAGCAGCAAAGTCTTATTTACCGCCGCTTCGGTGACCACCTATACCAAAAAGCCGATTATGACGGCGCCATGGTTCAGTACATTCGAGCGATCGATACAACCGAGCCATCACAGGTCATCCGCAAGGTAAGAGGCTTGCCACGATATGTGATCAAAACTAACATTCCCAGTACCTCGATACACAACGTATTCATAATCTGATTCAATATCTGGAGCAGCTTCATGAGCATCGAAAAGCAACCGCCGACCACACCACCCTTCTCCTGAACTGCTATGCGAAGCTGAAAGACATCAACAAACTTGAGAAGTTTATTAAGTCTCCCGGCGACCTTAAGTTCGATCTTGACACAGCAATCGCTATGTGTCGTCAGGGTGGATACTATGAGCAGGCTGCATACCTTGCTAAAAAGCACGGTGAGACTGATTTGGTGGTGGACATCTTGATAGAAGATTCCAAGAACTATGTCGAAGCGCTCGATTTCGTATGGCGTCAAGATCCCGATGTTGTATGTATGAACCAAGTCCCGGACTGTACGTTTTCTAACACTGCCTAGGCTTATCCTTGTTTACAAAAGTACGCAAGAGTTTTGATTGAGAATTGCCCGCAAGATGCTACAAAGTTATTTGTGGACTACTATACTGGCAATTACAGACCTCGACGTACTATAACAGTACAGCACGATATCGATACACCTACTAGCGGAGGTTTTGCAGCTGGAGCCGCGAGCGCTGTTCAAAACCTCTCTAATCTTCTTCCATTGCCTTATATGAATACATCCTCAATTGCGTCTCCTGGTACTGTTGGGAATACAAGAGCTGTCGTAAGCGATGGCAGTATTGTTGTGGACAATGACGATATTCCTGCACCAAAGTATACCCCACCTCCTCCAAGGACGGCATTCTCATCGTTTATCGACCACCCTGACGAATTCATCGTTTTCTTGGAAGCATGCTTGGAGGAGAAGGATCTCAAATCGAGCGACAGGACAGATTTATACACTACTCTTTTTGAGATGTACTTATACAAGGCCAATGAGAAGAAGGGGCAGCATCACAAGGAGGAATGGGAGGCAAAGGCCAAGAAGCTTATTGAGGGCGAACACGTGCCTATGGAAAGCTCGAACGTATTGCTTCTGTCGCATCTTGCGGACTTCCAAGACGGAACGGTTCTTGTTAAGGAGCAGGCGAAGCTTCTTTTCGACATTTTCAGATCTTATACTTCAGCTAAGGACACTCGAGGGGCCATGAAAGCTCTCAGAAAATACGGTCCTGAGGAGCCACAGCTGTACCCAGCAGCTTTGGCATATCTCACTTCAGATCCGAAAGTCTTGGAGGAAGCAGGTCCAGATGAGCTGGCCAATGTTTTGAACAAGATTGACAGGGATGGACTCATGGCGCCTTTGCAGGTTATCCAGACTCTTGTCGGTCAATCTTCAGGAGGTGGTGTCGCCACCATGGGTATGATTAAGCCATATCTGCATGAGACTATCACAAGAGAGCGAAAGGAAATCGCCTCCAACCGAAATCGAATTAACACACTCCGCGGAGACACAGAGAAGCGTCGTGAGGAGCTTGCCGACTTGGGATCCAAGCCAGCTGTGTTTCAGGCGACTTGGTGTTCTGACTGCAGTCAACGATTAGATCTACCTGCTGTTCACTTCCTATGCAAGCACAGCTTCCATCAGCGCTGTGTGCGAAATGGCGGTAACGAGGGTGATGCAGAGTGCCCCAAGTGTGCACCTGAGAATGACATGATCCGTAAGATGCGCGAAGGCCAGCGTGAGAGGGCAATCAAGCACGATCTGTTCAAGAGTGATCTGGAAAACAGCGAGGATCGCTTTAGTACATTGGCGGAATGGTTCTCACGAGGTGTCATGGATGGGCAGAGTGCTGAGTAAACGTAATGAATGAAGTCGCGGGTGCGCGATGCATGGTGTCTAGAGGAGTTTGGGTCTATTATCTGGTCTTGGCCCAGTCTTATTCTGCTGGGCCTTGATATATACAATCAAGAAATATCCGATGCTTTTATGTGGTTAAATCTGTTCTCGCACAACCAATCTACTTGTTGTTATGTGATTTTGATGGACTGGTTGGGACTGGTTATTCTGCTCCCTTGTCAGTTGCCCCACGTTTCTCTATTGGATGTCATTTATACGATCGCCCATACTCACTCATGTGAATCTAAACATCAACACACCATGGGCGTCAAAAACTCAACACCATTCGAAATGCCTTCAATAGATCCAAGAACACTCGTCTCATCATTCTCTCGCGCCCTCACATCCTTCCAATCATCCTCAGATGCTTTTCGTGTTTTGTGTACTCTACCCCACACCTCCAATGTCCCCGCGCCGCGCCGACCCGGCCACGCAGTCCGGCATCTCGTGGTCCTAGACTCGAGCTTCAATCCGCCAACGCTGGCGCACGCGAGTATGGCTCGTTCTGCTCTCAAATTGGAGGGCCAGACAAGGTTTATGCTGCTACTTTCTGTCAATAATGCGGACAAAGCACCAAAACCGGCGAGTTTTCCGATCAGATTGAGCATGATGGAGGCTATGGGGCGGGAATTGCTTGATGAAGGGTTGGAAATTGATGTCGCTGTTACCACTATGCCTTTCTTTCATGATAAAGCGAAAGCGATAGTCGATTCGGGATTTTACGCTACAGAATCTGGAGAGCAGCCTACGCAAACCTATCTTGCAGGTTTTGACACAATAGTTCGCATCTTCAACCCAAAGTATTACAATGAAGGGATCCAGAGCGCACTACGACCTTTCTTTGAGAGTTGTAAGGTGAGGGTCACTACTAGGCCGGATGAGACATGGGGAGGCGTTGAGGAACAGAGGGCGTGGTTGACCAAGGAGAGAGCGAAGGATGTCGGAGGTGATGAGGCTTGGATCGAGAGAGTTGAGATGGTTGAGGGGAGAGAAGGGGATGCGGATGTGAGTAGTTCAAGAGTAAGAGAAGTCGTCAAGAGAGGTGAGGAGAGTTTAGATGGGTTGGTAGGTGAAGAGGTTAGAAGGTGGATTGAGAGAGAGGCTTTGTATCAAGAGAGGGATGCTAGTCTTTAGTGTGATATTTTACATGTCCATGATATTGATAGCGGATTTGCTAGATGAATCGTGATTAAACACACATGAAGGATAGCGAATACGTTTTGACATTCTGTAATATTCATAGTGACCTATCATTGAAGGGCGCCGCAAAATGATGGTGATTTTCTCGAAGGTACCGGCTGTAGGGTAGCAACATTGAGCTGGGCCCTTCCCAAGATTCTGGTAGGACAGGAAGATTATACAATAAATTAAGGGTCAATGATATGATACAGAGGAACATGCAATATAATGGCAAGATTTAAAAGCATATCCTTTTAACACTTGTAGATAATCTGAAAGTAATGACTATAAAGTCATAGGAAGAATTGTTGGTGTTATGCATCATGACACCTCACACTAGACACATCTAACTCATCAGTTAAGTAAAGCATAAGACAAATACATGCATAATGCGCATATACATTCGGGGAACTATCATGCACAATTTCTTAATAGAAGAACTTTCAGAGCCTCCGGCATCCGTCATCAGCCACACCTCATTAACAGTCAAGGCGTTGTAGTTCCGGGTCTTTTGCTCACGATCCGGAGCAAACGATTCGTGCAGTGACATTCTGCTCCGGCACTTGGCATCAGTAATCTCGGTGCAAAGCAGACCGCTAGCCAATGATCCACTGAGAAAGTGAAGCAAACGCTCACTTTCTCATCGTGACGGAAAAAAAAGAGGCTGCAAAATCCACATTGAAATCCGTTCTACTCATGCTGCTTGGATGAAAGTCGTTGATAGTGGAGCCTCCTTCTCGGCGCCTCTCAGAGTGCCCCCGCCCTGCCAAAAAAGCTACGGCCCCACTATCGAGTTTTCTCTTCTTTTTTTCCTGCGCTGCGGCTCCAGATAATTCTGCCGCCCAACTTTTAGGCGGTGAACCCTGAGTGATTGGGAGCCCCACTGGCTGCCTATAAATATTCAGCTTCGCTCCCAGCTTTTGGACTTTTTTTTCTTTTCTTCTTCATGTCGACAATACTTCAGAGAATCATTTCTATAGTATTCGACCTTCTCTTGGTTCCCTAAAAGAGCCACAGATCCCACCCTGGTTGATGAGTGTATATCCTCGACACCCTAGAGTGAATACCTTTTGGTCCTCTCGATCTGTCCGCAAGGATGGCGGTAGTTTGCCTTGAGCAGCTGCTGTATAGAGAGTTTGTCTTTTCCTCTTGATGATCTCGACCCTGATTGCGGTCTTGCCTTCGGGCGCGCGGTCGGGGTGGGTGTTGATGGACGTCTGACAGGCGTGTTTCTTTTCTCTTTTTCATTGCTGTCTGGGGCTTGCCCTGGCTGTGAGGAAGAAGTTTTGCACCGTGTTCTGCTATTGCTTGGGTGACGAGCCTCTTGACGCGTACTGCGCGGGATACAAATATGGTATCGTGATTGCGGCATGCGGTCTCAGCTGTCATTGTGTGCGATTTTGCGATCGGCGATGTGCATTACTACTAGCAGTCGTGATTTAACAAATATCCAAGATTCACCCAAAGTGCGCCGCCGTTTATCGACCCAACTTTTTACTTGCCGTTCCTGTTCTGTCCCATCGACCTCGCCAGCCGCTCTCGTGCTTCACTTTTGACCCAGCTCCCATTCAGATTTATATTCATTATTCGTATTCGACGTCGCAAACGCTTATCGCTACCTATGGCTTCCGCCCGTAGACGTACCGCACCGTCATATAGCCATGCAGTCTGCGGTTGTAGATCGCCCTGCGCATTGAAGCAAGGAACTGAGCGTACTCTTCTCGAGGCCAATTAAGGATGTGGTGCCAAAGATAAAATGTATACCCTATCGAGGCTCGTCAGGACATACAATTAAGAACCGCTCGCGACAAGAACATACCCTCGAGATCATTATCCAAAGTCAACCTAACGTACTCGCCTATCTCGGCGAGTTTGCGGTTCTTTGGCCAGCCGCCGACAGGTAGCTGTCATTGGTCGTCAGCACCTCTTGAGCCTCGTACACCATGATGTACCTACTTTGTAGTCAAATATTCTAACGTCGGTGAAGCCAGCCTCCGTAATACTCCGCTCTTGTATTGCGTCGCTCTGGAGAAAGAACGGTCTCCCTGTCTCGACGGCGCTACCCGCGAAGAGGTCATCCCATATCTTGAGGACAGGTTCGTTATCTATCGTCCCATCGTCACAGCAGAAACGAACGTCGGCTTCGCATGACTGGACCCAAGCACCAGGTGCGCAGCAGCGGTATGCCTCGCGGAAGAGTGTCGGCCAGTCTTGAATGGCGCCAAAAAGGTAGCGTATGTGGACAAAGTCAAAGTAGTCGTTCTTCCAAGGCCACTGAAGAGTGGCGTCTGTGATCTCGAAGTGTACGTTTGGAGGGACCCATTCTGGCTGGCAGGGCGAGAGATCTGAGCCGATGACTTGAGCACTCGGGTATGTGTCGGCAAAGTCTCTGTATTACATTTGGTTAGAGAAGAATGTAGAAGGCGGGTGGGTTACTTGCATTGCCCATATACCAGACCCTGTTCCAACGTCAAGGACTGTTTGGACGTAAGGCGATATTGGAGCTAGAAAGAGCTTGTTGTCAAGCAGGACGGTGAGGTAGTGATGGCTGATATCAACAGACTGAAGTTGCTGTTCATCGTTTGGGGTGAAGTAGTCGGCGGCATGCCGGTCGCTATGATATGTGCGGCCTTGTATGGTTCTATATTCGAGAATACTTGCTGTTATCGATTCTGGATATAGAAAGCTGGTACTGATGACAGATGTATAATGAGTATACATATAATTATGATGGCGTGTGTGAAATAGCAAGGAACTCACGCGTCTGATCCGAGAGCCGAGTCAACATCAAAGTTATCGTCATCGATGTCATCCTACAAGATACGAAAAAGGGACAAGATGTTAACAATAATTCAATCGGAAATTAAACTGGAAATCTACAGATACGGACGGGGGAACGGGTGTGGTTGATTGGTGTTTATGGATGGGTAAGCAAGGTAGGTATGACATACTCCGGGGTCCTCTGCGGGGATGAGTTCAGCCTGAGGCGCGGGGGAAGATGGAGCAGCTGTGACCGCTGAAGCTGTAACTGAAGCCGAATCGGGTTGAGCGGGGGCTGCAGAAGCAGAAGCAGAAACAAGAGTACGAGAAGTGGAAGTGGAAGTGGAAGTGGAAGTAGCAGCAGGAGTGGGAGTGGGAGTTATCGAAATGGGAGTGAGAGCTGTGGGGGTGTCTTGTTGTAGCTGTTGTTGGTCCGTCATGATAACCACTACAGCAACAGAAGTAGCAGTAGCAGTACAGGATGTATGTACAGCCCAGAAAGCAGTAGGTAGGTAGACAAGGTAAGGTAGGTAGACAAGGTAAGGTAGGTAGGTAACTGTTCTGTACAATCTTGTCTGTGCGGAGGGTGTTGGTTGATGAATATTCGTTGAAAGAGTGGAGATGGATAGCTCCCTTCCCTTTCACTCTCCCCTCTTTTACAGTGCAGACAGTACTTTGATAGGTAGGTAGCGATGGAGATAAGAATGGATAGGGCGATGGAGAGAAGGGAGAGCGAGACAGGGAGAGAAAGAAAAGAAAGGGGATGGAGGCTTGGAACTAAGAACGAGAGAGTAGGAGAGAGAGAGCTAAGGCAGGTAAAGAAGCAAGTAGGTGGTAGTAGGTACAGTAGGTAGGTAATAAACCCTTGGTTATCAAAGGCCCAGTACCTCGAGTAAACAGAAAAACTAAACCTCCACTACCTACTTAGGTACCTACCTACCTTACCCAACCCAACCCCTCATTCTACCTTAGGTCCATAGGTAGGTCCCTTGGGGGTTAGGTTAGGGGCTTGGTACTCTCTCCATCCATTGCTCTGGGCTCCATTGACGCCTTTTCATTAGGCCTTTTAGTTCCCGTCGCTCCCGTAAGCGGGCGGTCACAGACGCTAATTGTTGGTTGATTGACCTAACTAGCCCAGGGCAGGACCGCTAAAAATGATAAGCAGGAACACCACTAACATCACCCACCAGCTGCTCCAGTTATTTTGTCTCTACACTGGTGACAGGTGGATGGTCTCGGACGTTTATCGTCACTGAGAGGCCTGCTTTTAGTTAGCACAAACTTTGATCATGCACATCATTTGATTTCTCCAACTACCAACATCAGAAATTATCACGGTGGCTTCAACAGCATTATCTGAACAGAACAAAACCCGATTTTCTATCTCTATCCAAAAAGAAACACCAGACTCCCTACCATTAAGCGACCAGCACTTAAAGATCAATCGCACTTACCAAAATTCGACTAATACCTTACCTTTCTCTCAGAAGATTTGACAAATCTGAGGAGATGTCGATAGCGAGGAGACGAAATTGCTAGCAAATTCCCCTCAGTCGACAAGAAACGGCAAAACTCGTCCAAACTTGTCGTGTGCCACCTTGGAGTCATACCAATACTATCCACGACAGGTTCGAGAATGCGCCACATATATTCCTCTTCACTGTACCACACCCCCTCACGAACAATGTTGAGTTTCCCATATTTACTCAGCAGATCGTAGAAATGGCTTGCATCTTTTCGCAAGAGCCACTGTCTCCATGGGTTCCATTGACCGTTGACAACGAATCTATGAATACGTGCTGGAGTATTCAATGTTGATTGCCTGGAATCGTGTGCGATACTGGGATGCACGAGGTTGGGGTCGGAAGCGAATGGCCTTACCGCCTCACAGAGCTTCACCCAGGTCCTCTTGAAGTATTCTTCACCATGGCAGCCTGTCCGTCTGCAGTCTTCGGCGATGGAGTAGAGAGCTTCTTGGATGCTTGTGAGGAGAGCCTCCTCTGAGGCGTCAATCATCTCATAATTGATCATCAGCTTGAGCTTGGCCTGGAAAATGTCAGCAACTTCGCCAAAATAGCTTTCGGACCAGTTGGTTGAATCGTTGTTGAGATCAGCGTGGAGAGTTCCTAGGAGTGTGTCGATGCAGCTGACTTCGTTCCAGATAACCGTCTGAGAGTTCTCCAGCGTCGAGAGCTTCACAAGACTTGCTGGGCATTCTTGATACGCATCCCTCAGCTTGAGGCCTCGACTGGCGTGCTCCTTCAGCATCAGCTCCAGTACATCAGGAATGACATGCGACTTGAGGGCCAGATCCAGCGGCGACTCTGTTGTGTATGTCTCCATCATCGTATCGTTGAACCAGTGTTCATCGCTGTGGCTTCCCCACCTGCGAATACTGTCTTTACGAGTTGGGTTAGGATATCCATGACTGCTCAACATCTGAATCATGTTGAAGATGACTTCCATGCCGCGCTTGGTGGTACCTATCTGCAGCTGTCTCAAAAGACCCGTAGTCATATGACCACACGGCTTCACGGGGGCGCCATCAATCTCGTTGCACATGTATGCTTCGGCGTCGGCGCCTCTGTCAAGAAGCCACTTCAGAGCGTTGAAGATGCTATCGCGCTTCCTATCGCTCCAGGCATCGCTTGGGCGGTCCCTGTCCCAGCCCTCATTTACGTTAGACAGGAGAACGTCCACGCACGTTTTATGCTGCATCATGGGTTGATTCCATAGCTTGTTTACTGGTGCCGCATCGTAGTGCTCGCAGCGGTCCATCACGGTGACGTGGACCTGGGTAAGCGCCCAGTAGAACTGTTTGCAGTTGTCAGCACGGAAGAAGAGAGGGCGGGCAAGATTGTGCAGACGAGAACAAGTCTGGCTCAGATTGTCCAAGGTATCTTTAACTACACCAGATCTGCGGTCGTAGTTGATTGCATCGATGATATCTAGCAGAATCTCGGTGGGGATCAGAGCTAGCACGCCGGTTTGCAGAGGGCGAGACCCGTTAGTGAGTGTTTGAGGGGTTGTTTGAAGGGACATGATTGTTTTGTTTTGTTGTGATTATTGAATCTTGATTTGTCTAGAAAGTTAATGATGTTGTTGAATTTCTAGATACCTAGTCTACGATGGGTTCATTTATACCGGCGGAAGTTGCTAGGACGGAGTTGTAATGTTTGAACAGTAAGTATCTTAACTGACAGAATCCGACAATGTTCGCGATAGAGCTTTAACAAAGTGCTTGTTCCTTTTCTCGTTCTATTTATCTTGTTCAGTGTTCGTCCTGTGTTGATCCCATGTGAGCACTCCCTTGGTCCTAATTCAAACGAAGATTGATGTAACAAAGAACACTGTTGCACCTCCAATTGTTCCGTGCTCCAGCGTCGTGCGGATGCAAGTGTTAGCTACTTGATGTGTTCCTCCTTTGTGTAGGTAGTATGCTATCATTGAAATGACGAGTCTAAGCACTGTGGCTCTTTAGAGTCTTAACCTGGATTACATTAGTTGATCCAGCTTAAGACGATGTGCCTATCTTGAGATAATGTGATCATCTTAAGATAATGTGTATCTTAAGATGAGATTGTGGCGCTAGCTAGAATATGTATCTTAAGATGGGGTCAATATTGATCCTAAGACGAGGTATCCTAAAGTATACTCTATCCCGAGTCTTACTAAAGGCCAATCAGAATAGACTTTTCAAGTATGCGCTGTACCAAATTTGAATGCCATATAGACTGCAACGAATAATAACCATCTTGTAAAGTATATACTGGCCATGTCACATGTTCGCCCATGCATGTGTATTCTTATTGTAACCGTGTAAATTCCACCTTCTTCTCCTGTCGATACTACCTACATCAAAGCTCGGAAACTGCATGTATTTACAAAAGTTGCCCTGCCTTGCGAGCAAGCCTTGCTGGAGTATTATCAACGATTGGTGCGGAAGAGCTGATTGATGTAGGCTTGTTGACCTTTCGGCCTTGCATAGACTGAACAACAATCCCACTCATCTTACCTATGCACGATTATTATCTTCTTGCTGGAGACGGGTTGTGGGCATGGACGGCTCGGTCCAGCATCAGGAGGCATCCCGTTCGGAGTCGTCGAGGTACCCTGGGCTGGACTGGGCTTGCTCCAGTTTATCCCGACACAACGCTAAGATATCCTCGGACAACCTAACTTAGGGGATGACAGTAAAATTGACTGAATCTAAGCTTTATCTAAAACAAGATAAACTGAGTAACCAATCTCGTCCCTTGTGCTTTCAACAGCGGTCAACTTTTCTAATCAGCTGGTCGTGTGGACAAAGACCAACAGTCCACAAAGAATCCTACCCGTACAACGCATAAGTTAGCCTAAAGACACATACATACATATGCATTCCCCTAGAGGATGGATGCTACAGAAACCAAATAAACACACTACCGAGCCAGTCATATTTGAACTTGAACAATGCAGCAAAGTTTAGTTTAGTTTATTGAGTCAAGAACATGAAACCGCTTTGACAAGCCAGACCTCAAACGGGGAGGTCACTGCTCATCATCTGGCAGTGATCTACTCTGTATCCTCGTACAATATCGTGCCGCTCCTGTATAGAGACAAGACTACGGCCTGGACTAGATCAGACTAAAGAAGGCCTGGGGCCCCTCCTGTCCCTCCCCCTTCACCTGATTTTCTAACCGACTGTCACCATAGATAGTAAGTAAATTAATACATAGCCTCAACTTCCAGGCCTGGCAAGCTTTACGTGGATAAACAAATAGCCAAGCACGTTCAATTTACCATATCCCAGTTTTTTGCGACCGACCACGTTATATCCGCGAAATGGATGATGGCCTTACAGATTAATCCACCTCGAATTCTTGGTTACCGTTACAATTGACAATTTAAGAAAATGGGTATATCCATGTTGAATCCAGTTGTGGTATCATCCTTGGCGTTGAGCAATATTACCACCTCATCGGGTTCGGAGGTCATCTGCCGATTGAGGTTCCACCCTTGTACGCGGATAATCGAAAATCATCTCATGTTTGTATGTAATCTAGTAATGTTCTAGAAAGTCAAAGTTGGATACCTAGGGTTGCATATGCAGTACTGTATCCTCTCACTCGCAACAAGTTGTTGTTATTTCCTTTAATATGAGCAAGGGGTGTCTTACCTCTACTGATAATCCACTCGTGCGAAACATTCGGCCGTGGATACGAAAAAAATAGATCCCACGAATCAACGGTCCCGGCAATGCCCAATTTGGAAACGCCGTCCGTGAAGGGTCCGTGACTGCTTTGAGTATCTTTGACCGAGTGGCACTTTGATAGTTGCAATAAGGCTGTCTCTAGGCTGTGACAGTTGAGTGATCAAATCTCGTCCATCGCCGAGAATGCCGTTTGCCAAGGATGATGCTGTCCATGCTTTGACACCATAGCTTCCTCCTTTGGCATGGGGTACCCCCGATTACTCTAGCTGTAGTGCAATACCCCGTGGTGTTGAAGGATAGGAACTTGGTCTAGCTTACGAGCGAATGTTTATATGAGCTTCAAGATGCCTTCTCCCCATCTCGAGTTCTCCTCTTCTGTTCTATCCATTCCTTCTTTTATATAACCAGTAGCTGGGTCTCTGGTTCTTCCTAAACTACATCAAACCCACTTGTACATATCCTTTGTAGTCACATAACCATCAAGATGCCTTCTCTCTTCAAGACCATCTTCGCGGTCGCCGCTCTCCTCCCCTCAGCCCTTGGTGCTCTCCCCACCAAGGCCGAGGGTTTCGCCTCTGGCACAACCGGTGGTGGCAACGCCGCAGCCGTCTACCCCAAGAACGCCCAGGAGCTCGTCAACTACCTCGGCGACTCTCAGCCTCGCCGAATCATGCTCGATCGCACCATCAGCTTCCTCGGAACCGAGGGCACTGCCTCCGAGACTGGTTGTGCTCCCTGGGGAACCGGCTCCAAGTGTCAGCTCGCCATCAACCAGAACGGCTGGTGCAACAACTACCAGCCCAACGCTCCCAAGGTCGGCGTCAGGTACGACAAGGCCGGTATTCTGGGCATCAAGGTCGGCTCCAACAAGTCTTTGATCGGTGTTGGCAGCAAGGGTGTCATCCGTGGAAAGGGTATCCGCATTGTTGGAGCCAAGAACGTTATCATCCAGAACGTTCACATTACTGAGCTCAACCCTCAGTATGTCTGGGGTGGTGATGCCATCACTCTTGACGACACCGACAACGTCTGGATCGATCACGTTACCACTTCCCTCATCGGCCGTCAGCACATCGTCCTCGGCAACAAGGCCTGCAACCGCGTCACCATCTCCAACAGCAAGATCGACGGCAACACCAACTGGTCCGCCAGCTGCAACAACTACCACTACTGGGGTCTCTACTTCGCTGGTTCCAACGACTTGGTCACCCTGAAGAACAACTACCTCTACCGTGTCTCTGGCCGTGGCCCCAAGGTCGCCGGTAACACTCTCCTCCACGCCGTCAACAACTACTTCCACGATGTTCCTGACCACGCCTTCGAGATCGACTCTGGCTCTGCTCTTGTCGAGGGTAACATCTTCCAGAACGTCAAGTACCCCGTCAACTCCAAGGGTATCCAGGGCCAGATGTTCGGTGTTCCCAACGGTGGTGGCGCTTGTGCTTCTGCTCTCGGCCGAAACTGCCAGGTCAACGGCTTTGGCAGCTCTGGAACTCTTGGTGGCACCAGCACTGGCTTCCTTAACAACTTCAAGGGCAAGACTATTGCTTCCGCCTCTGACTACAACAGCGCCAAGAGCGTCATGACCTCCGCTGGCTTCGGTATGGCCTAAACGCCTTCATCTACTTGGTTTAGCTAAGTTGGGTTCTTATTCTACCACTTCTGGCTGCACGCAAATTCTATGTACATAGTATTCTTTAACATGCGGTCCCCATAAGAGGCCCTTGTCTATAACAATCATACATATCGACTCCTTTTACATATCATTAGAAACATGTGCACTGAAAGTCTAACACAAATGTGAATATGGCCTGACACGCAGAAGGATTGATAGAAACAATAGCCTAAACCTTTTGCTAAGTCGCCTAAAGCTATCCTCAAGTTCTTTGCCATCCCTTATGTTTTACTATAATGTCATGGCTGTATACTACACGGTTGATCTTACAACCTGCCTGCCTGCCTAATTTAAAAGCATATCGATACTGAATGGGTGAACGCATCGAATGTGATCGTCAGACCAAAATATATGCAGTATTCGCAAGCCGAATAAGGTTTAACACCTTGAAATGATTGACCTCTTTGTAAGATATCATTATGATCACTCCAATGCTGGTAACTCATGCATGGGCCCGTAAAAGTAAAAACAAAAACCGCCGCTCTTGCTGATGCGAACCCGAAATATAGACTCTTGTATAATGGCCCCCTTCAATGCTGTATGTATGTGTAATGTAGTGTATGTCCGATATTAACAGCCCTTGTAAATGCATTACTCCACTCGCAATCTTCAACTCAACCCTCCTTTATCATTGATCACCATCTCAGGCCGGAAATGCCATCCCCCTCGTTGATCTTCCGATCGTCTTGTAACTCTGATATTTGCCATCTGAGCCCATGACATCGAATCGCTGCATGCCCATAGCATCAGTCGAGTAACCGCTGAAGTAGTATCCGATAACAACAACCAGGTATGTCAACATGAGAATACTGCCCTTGAAATAGTTGCTCTTTCCTTCGCCATACATGTAGCTCAGTAAGAACACACAGAGGATAACGGTGACAAGGTCCCACTGAGGGAACAGGAGGGAGAAAGTGTACAGTGCGGGATCCCCACCCTCGGGTACTCCAGGCCAGAAGGCTGAGTAGAACACGAGCGCAGGAATCTGAAGCAGACACACCTGCAGTGCATAAGCTGAACCAATCTCCATGGACAAGGCAATATTTCCGTTCATAGCGAAGGAGATAGCGTTCTGCAAGTGGTTAGCATGCTACCTCATGAGAGTTAAGAGAGGTCCTTACCAGAAATTCAGTTGTGTTGGGCACAAGAGCAAACAGTGTGATACCGAGGAATTTTTGATCAATCGCGAAGCTTTCCAGAACAACATCCACAGTATCAACCAGGATTTCGGCAATGATTGCGTACAGAACAGTCGCTCCAAGAAGGATGATGGAACTCTTGGCACGACTCCAGTTGGGGGCATCATGACCACCGTGTGCTTGATGAGCCTCAGTAGCGGGACCTTCGGTCTCGGCAGTATCGATGTGGGTGTGCTGACGGCTCGGTGTAGGACGAGTGTTTGTTCCGTGATTAGCGGGAAGAACGGATGGTTTCCTCGACATTCGTTCACGCGAGGCAATGGTAGCAGCCGTGGCAGCAATTTCGGCGACCTCACGCACAAGCATCTTGTTATCAGCATCGCTGAGACCTGGAACATGGAGCGCGGAGTGAGATGGTTCACCACCGCTAGATTTGGGAGGCACGACATGGGGGGTTGAAGCTGAGCCATTGGCGGCAACTGTTTGTCCAGCAGTAGAACTCTGACGGGAAAGATCCTCTCCGAATCCAGATTGCTTCAGGGACTGACCCAGAATGCGCTTATAGAGCTGAGAGTCCCGGACATCGGCACCACTGGTTTCAGCGGTGGTTTGACTGTGACTATGAGGATGGGCATGTCCATGAACTTGAGAAGTTCGGAGACTCGATGAGTGCATGTGCTCTTCGTGTCGCTTCTCCTCAACCTCGGCGTTCCAAATGACGGCAGCGTGCGTTCGAAGTGTGAACCACAGACCGATCAGGTAAGAAAAGAACAGCATGGTTGCTGCCATGTAGCAGTAGGGACGCACAGCCTCCAGATAAAACCTGTCACTAAGTGACGGAGCCTGGCTAAAGAAGCATCGACGGCAGTCTCTGCCGCTTTCGCCACTGTTGTAGTCCTCACAGTCCATGCAGTTAAGCTCGTGCGTTCCGTAAATCTGGTAGAACAGGGTTGGGCCAAAGGCTCCAACGATGGCAAATAGCAACATTGTTGATGTCACACCCGCAGACCTGGCGTTGAAGCGTTGCGTCTTGCGCTTGATAGCACCAAAGCACATGGAAATACCAGGCAGGAACAGGATACCGGCAAAAATACTGCCCACGATACTGCCTTCGACAAGCTGACCCTTGCCCTGCGTAAGAGCAACACAGTACAGGAACACTTCGACGACAGTCGCAAAGAAGGCATTGATAGCAGCACCCACACCCATCGACGACTGCGCCGAAATAGAAGCAACAGCTTGTCCGATAAAGTAGGCAAGAGGAATGATAGAGAGCAGACCGGCGCAGAAGAGGAACGCGGGAGACGTGATGAAGCCCTCAACATGGAAAACGCCTTCAATCACAAGCCAGTCAAAGATGACAAAGAACACAACCACCATCAAGTTGATGAGGAAGATGTTGGTTCCGTCAACAGTGTACTTCCAGTATCTTGATCCTACAGCGCGGTATGTGCAGAGAAGAACAGATGAGTTCGGGCTGCCATCCTCGCGGATGTATCTTATATCAGTCTCGAATGACAAAGCCAGAGGGTGTCGGCGGAGATGGTCAAACAGCAAGAATGTCGTCTTGCCCATGGGGATCCAGAAGACCAGGAACCAACAAACTCCAGATACGAGCAGAAGCGAGGGTGAGATGAGACAGTAGAAGAAGACGAAAAAGATGACACGACCGATATTCCACTCGCCGCGGCCGAAAAGTCGTCTCTTGTATTGAGGCAACATATCGGTATCGATATGCTCGCCGCGTCGGCCTCGGCCAAGAAGGCTCTCTGTTTCGCTAGGCTCAGAGTCGATGCTTCTTCTTGACCGTCCCACGATAGAGCGATTGCGATCGCTATCGGGCCCAAAGAACAGCCGCCCGTATTCGAGGTCGCCGCTCTGCCATTGTTCATACTCCGAGATACTGCGCCCCTCATCTTGGTCCTCGTGCATGTAGTCCTCATCCTTTTCTAGGCGGACAAATTTACCGAAGGGATAGAACAGATATCCAGCGAGTCCCCAGAGAACCCTGCCGTACTCTCTTCCGCTAGGAGCGGCGGCAAAAAGCAGACATATAATAGCACCAAGAGCTGCGAGCGTAGCTAGCCACCAACCGAACAGGAGTGTCCAAAGTAGATTAAAAGTAAGGAGCCAGTTGTTAACGCGGCCTCCCGGAGCGGAGTGGATGTCTGCTTGGGCGAATTTTTGAATCGAACGATCCTTCTTGTACAAAGCGGGCTTCCACACTCGAATACCAAAGGGATGAGTTTGGTTGATGGCTTGTTGTCGATCCTTCAGCGTGAAACTCTCCGCCTCACTAACATCGCTGTCTGAACCGTCTTGATCTTCGATAGGAGTCTCCTCCTCCTCGTCTTCGCGGTCTTCACTAGGACTCTCGGTTGACGGTTCGTTGTTGTCATTGTTGTTATCGTTCTCATCCTCATCGTCTGGACGCGATTGGACCCTGGAAAGCTGGGTTGGGAGTTGGGGTCTACGGCGATAGGATTGTTGACGCTCGGCAGCATCAGCTTCGACTTCGTGCACTTCGTCTTCAGCTGAGAAGACCCCGCCGCGATAGGGGGTGTTCGAAGAGGGTCGTCGAGGCATCGGGGGCTTTCGCAATCGAGTGGCAGATCGCATTCGCTCGGGGCCTCGAGATGGACGAGAGGGTTGGGCAGGGCGAATCGAGCTACGCTCCTGAGACGTTTCTTTTGACTGCTGGGCAGAGCCAGAAGCTGGACCACTTATCGAACCTAGAGGAAAAATTAACCCTGGCTCATTTACCAAACCGGGCATGAAACCTACCATAACCCTCTGGTCTAAGCCGCACTGTGTCTGCAGACTGGAAGCTTTCGGGCAAGTTTTCACTGTGAGTAATAGGAGATGCAGCAGACTCGGTCTGGGCAGGCTGGTGACGCGTATCGGCGGGAGATGAAGTGCCGGACGAGGCTTCGCCAAGATGGCGCCCAGGCGACGAGTCCTCTCGTCTCGAGGGATCCATAGTGGAGGAGTAACGTGCAATCAAGGATCAAGAATACGCAACTCTGTCACAAGAAATATGGCGTTTGTCGTAAAAAGAAACGAACAAACAAAAAGAGAAACAATGAAGGAGACCACGGCGCAAGAATGCGATCAGTTGCGAAGTATCCCTGTCTCGTTTCTCGAAGTAGCTGGACAACCAAAGAAACTGGGAATGCCGAGCATGCCAATGTCACGATAAAGTCGTATAATAAATGCTCGAAATCGAGATGATGCGATGGATTGGGCAGAGCGGGACAGTTGGGTCTGAACGCAGAAATGAACCTAGTCGTGTCGTTCTCTCTATCTGTCTCTCTAGGGCAGAAAGAAAACAGAGATGATGGAAAGGAGACCGACGGCGTGTCCGAGAGAGAATCAAGGTATGGATGGATGGTGTTACTCGAGCCGCAGAGAACTTTCCAAGAGTAAACTCCGCTAAAGATAGGTACCTAGCAAGAAGGAGGAAGTGCAACCAAGGCAAGGTAATAAATTGCCAAAACAAACCTTAGTGGTTTGACGGACTTGGACTTCTGGCGAGGCAGGGAAGGTACTTTGTAAGAAAAGAGGAACGAATGAACTCAAAATTTCTCAGAATAAGCTACCTAGGGCATGAAGAAACTTTGAGTACTGTATCCAACTCAAAAGATATTACTCACATATCAGCCCGACATCTCTACCTACCAGCTAGGTATGTATATACACGATATAAACAAGCGTGGTTTTGAGTAGGCAATCGGCATCGCACCGCAGCTCATCGCATCGACATGAATTCTTTAGGCTAGGCTACCTATCTGATCCACAATAACCAAGCTCGTTACTCGTGATCATCCAACCTTCCCCATGACAGCTTAGTGTGTCTTGCCGCACCTCGCGCGTGTTCACCCCCGTCCAATCGACTAACGTCATTCTGCATGCTCAGGGTCTTGGATGGTAACAACGGGCAGCTCTTTGCACGACTTCAAGACTTGATAAACAGAGGGGTGGAAGAGTATCCTCGCTGTTGTAAGATAAGAGAACTTGTCAGAAGTGACAGGAGCCAGCTATCAAAAAGTCAAGAGCATTAATTCCGCTGTAGCCGATGTGCTGATTAATCCCCATAATCTGGTTAATGATGCTCCTGTGCACAGTAACAGCTGTTGTCAGCTTCATGAGTCTTCGATCAACAACCTTATGCCCAAGCGGTCTAGCATGGTCTCAGTGGGGGCAGCGCGGCAGAGAGCTCGCCGATAGTGGAGTGACCAAGCCTTGGAAGACCAGCCACCAGAGCTCCATACCAGTTTAACTTACCCTAGACTTAGCATTCTCCGGACGACGGCGTAACATAAAGCCGAGCTGTACATTGGCAGCTCCCACCTTGGTTGGTCTGTGCACTCACTCGCCTGGGAGGATTACGAGACAAGCTGTAGCCTTGTCATCGAGCTTCAACCACATCGCATATCATCGCCAACATAACTCCCAATTCACGACCCCATCACAACCCCCTGCTCCGTCTCGACCTCTCAAACTGGGCAATTCGCGCGGATTCCTCGACCTTTACCTTCCGAACTACACTTAGCAGCTCGTTTCCCTGACGTCAAGGGAGCTACGCCAGGATGGCGCTCGACGAGTATTACCACAACAAGATCGAGGCGATGAAGCTCGAGATCCTTAAGGGTCAAGCCGCGCTTCGTCGTCTTGAAGCTCAGAGAAACGATTACAACTCCCGAGTACGATTGTTGAGAGAAGAGCTGGGTCTGTTGCAACAGCCCGGATCCTATGTTGGTGAGGTCGTCAAGGTCATGAGCACCAAGAAGATTCTTGTCAAGGTGCACCCAGAAGGCAAATATGGTATGATAAATCCAATACAACTAGGTTTCACCTGTGTATACTCACATTTCAATAGTCGTCGATGTGTCGGATAGCGTCGATATCGCCAAGCTCACCCCCGGAAAGCGAGTCACCCTACTATCCGATAGTTACAAGCTCGAGAAGATGCTACCTTCATCCGTCGATCCCCTTGTCTCTCTCATGATGGTGGAGAAGGTTCCCGACAGCACATACGACATGATTGGTGGTTTGGACCAGCAAATTAAGGAGATCAAGGAAGTTATCGAACTTGGTCTCAAGCACCCTGAGCTCTTTGAGTCTCTCGGTATTGCACAGCCCAAGGGTGTTTTGCTATACGGTCCTCCCGGTACAGGAAAGACACTATTGGCGCGAGCTGTTGCTCATCACACTGCCTGTAAATTCATTCGAGTGTCAGGATCCGAGTTGGTGCAGAAGTACATCGGTGAGGGTAGTCGAATGGTTCGAGAGCTATTCGTTATGGCTCGAGAACACGCCCCATCAATCATCTTCATGGATGAAATCGACAGTATTGGTTCCTCGCGAGTGGAGGGCTCTTCGGGCGGAGACTCCGAAGTGCAGCGAACTATGCTGGAGTTGCTGAACCAACTTGATGGTTTCGAGCCTACTAAGAACATCAAGGTCATCATGGCCACCAACCGTCTCGACATTCTCGACCCTGCTCTCTTGCGACCAGGACGTATCGACCGAAAGATCGAGTTCCCACCGCCAAGTGTTGAAGCCCGAGCGGATATTCTCCGTATTCACAGCCGCAAGATGAACTTGACTCGTGGTATCAACCTCACCAAGATTGCCGAGAAGATGAACGGATGCTCTGGTGCCGAGCTCAAGGGTGTATGCACAGAAGCCGGCATGTACGCTCTACGTGAACGAAGAGTGCACGTTACGCAAGAAGATTTCGAGCTTGCCACAGCAAAGATTCTCAACAAGCACGACGACAAGGAGGTGTCTCTGGGCAAGCTCTGGAAGTGAGGAAATTGTGACAAGGGGCGTTCTTTTATTCATTCATCTTCATTTCGTCTTTGCTGTTGGTACACCTCCTGGGTTCGCAACAGAGCCTGGTCGTTCATAGATGGGTTGGGTCATAACAGCGGGAGTGGAGTTGTAAGGATAGCAAATTGTACCAATAGCGGACACAATCATATGAAGCTACACGAGGATTTCTTGGCTGTAATACGTGACTTCGCCTTCTGATATTTGTGCTGCTAGTCTAGGTGCATAGCATGGCCTACCCTCGACCACGTGAGGGGATCTTATACTCGTTCAAGATGTGTTGATCTAGATGACATTCTTGCCCAGCGAACGCTGACATTTGAAATCAGACGGATTTCACGGTAAGCAATAGCTTGGGAGCTTGTCTCGAACTGTATCGGCTGGCTCGTGGGCTTTTCTCACACGTCTCAAGCCTCTAAAAGCGATGTTGAAGATGCTCTGGTACTGGAGCGGCCGCTCCGCGAGCATCTGAGACATGGATCCCGTGAAGTGCTTTGCTAGTGTACTATTGCAGAGGAAGTTATTCCTATTCAAGCTGAGAGATTTAGGCAAGTTAGTTGACATATGATAATAAGACCTCGGCGAATTTGGAAGGTCTAAGAGTCATGAAGAAGGATAGTTATTGCCATGGTTCATGCTGCTTATTAACCCCACAGTAAATGTCAACTTATGGTGTTTTAGATACAGACGCCTTGGCTTCACCGAAAGATTGCATGGCTTGGTAGGCGGTTCAGGAAATAACCCGCACACCAACTTGCCACTATACTAAAGCATACAGTAAGGGATGACAGAAGAGCTTAGGATAGCTAGGTGACTTAGTCGAGGGCTTGGACTAATCTTTCCTTCAAGCCTTCGTCATGTGCGAGAATCTTGCAACCTACCTGCTTAGGTAGCGGATTGGCTTGGAGGATTGTGCGTTTGGTGGCTTGCTTAACGCTTGACAGTTGTTATTGATAACTAGGACCTTAAGCCTTCGGATTCGTGTTATCGGCAGATAACTCAGCAGCTTAACAGGACTTAGACCATACAGATGCATCCAAGCCTACTTTGACAATCTGATCGAACCACTCCTTTCCTTAGAGAGCAATCCTCAGCTTGAGGTAAAGAATCAAGATATGTCTAAGCCAACGTTTTACAAGTGAAGCTTTCCGTATCGTCGTATCAGTCAACTGTTACCAGCTATGGTGTTTTCCGACGCATCAACCGTCTTGGTCTAGCCTCCCTCCCTCGATCCGTTCCACAACTCATACAGAAGCTATACTTGACGCCGTCCGGGCGCGCTGATTACCCGCACGAGTTTCAAGACCTCGAGTCGTGTATCACGCTAACGAGGCACTACAGATTCATGCTTCCAGGAACGAGCCACGCCAAAAAGTGAAGTGTTGTTTATCTTTTCCGTCTCAAGCTGTTTACAGAAACAGGTATTTTCTCAACGCACGTGTAGAAAAGCAAAGTGCTTTGGTCAACTGACTGCTCTTACCGGTGAAGCCTGATCTTTTTTATTCTTCAAGTTTAAACAAGTTGGATATTAGGCTCGTTGGAATGAGCTGATGTCCTCTGGCGGTGTACAGGGACCAGGGAGGTTTGATCAGAGCCCGAGATCTGGAGATTGATCGTGATTTTGATATGTAAGGGTTAGTTGGTGATGTGCTTATGACAGCTCTTCGACGGCGAGTCAGTGAAGCCTCGGTCATTTTGAGCTTTTAACAAGGTCCGAGTGGTCTGGACTCGATAGCAAGAGGTAGCTTCTTCCAAGATCGAGATATAAGCGGATGATTTACCGAGATATCGTAATAACGACGTAGTCTTTGCGCAGATTGAGAAGAGCTCGGATGAATTCGAAATGAATCTAACACGAGTGGTTTTTTAGCAGCCGGATCTTCTAGTTGACAAAAGAATCGTACACGTGATGGTGAGAACAACAAAACATCCATCGTGCCGTTAAAGAATGTCTGGAGATCAGGGTACCAACCATCTCGAGAGACGAACCCAGCCAGTCGGAAGCGAGGTGTGTTGTTTCCATATCACACCCCATTCTGCTAAATTGGGCATGTAATCAATTAAAAATGCATCCATTTCGCATGCTGTATTTAGAAAGACGAACTGCGATTGTGTCTGCCCTCTACTTGCATGATCGGCATGCCTGGACTCGTCTACGACAGGGATAACTGAACCACAGCTGATATATCAACCTTGGAGATACTGATTGATTACCCATACATGTCGAAGGGAGAAACCTCAACTCAAGTCAACGATGTCATAACCAGTGTCTAGAACACATTGACTTATGCGCTGTTCACGGCTGAAGCACAGCCTGAGCATCTAGAACGGTCGAACCTACGTCACTGAAGCCGCATAGACATGTAAGCCTTGGGCTGTACCAGGCACTGGGGACATTTGGGGATGCGGTTGTCAGTGTCAGTCGGTGCTCGATGCCCATGTGCTGCTATCAGAATTCCATCTCCACGTGGGGGGAACAATGCAGGTTTGTTGGAGAAGAAGGCCATATATCGGACGAAACCTAAGAGAAGGACTACCTGCCCAGGCATATCCTGGTTGCGAGGTTACAGTGCTGTGTTGTCTGTCTCGTGCCCTGTCCTGCCCCTCGCGTTTTAGATGCTAAAGTCGGGTTTTCAAGGGTCCGCCTTGCTACGATGAAGCTAGTCCTGGGCAGGTGAGGCGGCGTTCTCGTGGCACCAGCCCTCAGGGCCTTGGCTAACTAACGTTAGAAGCTGGAAATCGGACGCCATTTTCTTGGGAACAACTAGCGGTAAGGGGATAGACTTCTTTTCGCCTCGAAGAGTTCCACTTTGTGAGCATTTCCCGTAACTGTCGAAACTCGATCACGCCCTTCTTCTGGGCAGCAAGTCAAGACAAGTCAGTCAGACTAGACCCAGCATTAGCTTGAGCTTGATCTCAAGTTGAGGAAAGTGAGGCCACGCTATCAGTATTGTTACAGCTGATACTACATGTACTGTTCTGCAGTTACATTTCGTGAAGGAAGCCCTTCGGATGAGCAGACAAGCGCCGCTGATCGAAGAGGATGAGTTGCTGCACTCGCGTGCAACCCTAGTAGAGTGTTTGATTTGATAATCTATCCGTCTAGGGGGGATGATCTCAGGGTCCAGGCCCTTCGAAGTGGGTGGGACAGACGTGACGGTGAGAAATGTCTGAGGATCCAACCAAGAAGGGTGTACGATTAGCGCCGATCTATGCTCCCAAAACGGAAACCGTAAAGAACTGCACTAAATGGGTGGAAGATGAGTTTAAACGGCAGCCATCTTTGGACAAGGGTGGAATGGGAAACCCTTGGACTGCCAACTTGACTCGGATTTGGGGACGTGGGCTTGCTAAGCTTCGGCCGTTGGAATATCGTTATGACTCGGACATAGGCGACAGGGGTGATGGACATAGCGTGCGCTTCGACGATGCATCAGCCCATAGTTATAGATCCTCGCATAAGAAGTCCCTTGTTGATAATTCGAAATCAGTATGTTATGCTTTGACGACCTGCCAATCTTCAAGCCAGCCCTGTCTCAAAGCTCCGTCTAAGCGGAGGTCCTTGAGCTCATTTCAGAAGCTGATGGCTGGGGGTTATGGCATAAGCCACCCAGCCTTGAAACAAAACCATTACACAGATCATAGCGCTAGGCTAGCGGAGGAGCAGCAGCCGTTTTCTGACAGCAGCGGGATGAGGGTTCGGTTCCGATTCAGCTTCCCACGGCTTTTCAGCTGAAACTCCGTTTGACATGACCAGATAACTGCAGTCAAAACGGTGAGCCGAACTGGGATGCCGTACCTATCAATTATCAACTACGTCATGCCGCAGAAGTAACATTAAGTAGCCTGGTCCAGACTCGATACTGTTGGAGCAGAGTCGAGGCTGAGTAATTAATCTACTGATTCAATAGATACTGCCTTGAATCAAACACGAATTATGGTTTGTACACGCGGTCTTTTTTCCCAACACGACCGTTCTAGACTTTGGTCGATCGTGTTTTAAGCGGAGGTTGGCAATAACGGTGCGATGGGCATTTGAACAAAAAAAAAAAAAAAAGGCGGAGAATATGAATGGGAGAAAGCGAAGAGAAAGAGAGAGAACAAAAATTACCAACTTTTTTTTAGTTAACTTATATGCGGGCCGGTGACGTTGACGACGCCGCCACGCGAAGTTATGGTTGGACATAGGAGCAGAGGGGAAGCACAAAACAGCTGCACACTCCCTGTCCGTTCCATATTTTTTCCAGGTGGGGGACCCTTGACGCTGCAATGACGATATAGTCAGGGGGAGCGAGACAGTGGAAGTGAACAGTGACAGCCTCGAGAGGAGGGCACAGTCTAAAGAACGAACATCAGCGGGGAAGAATGTTCTTGAGACAGGGGACAAGAGGGGAGAGATGATGGCATCTTAGAGATTCAATTGAACTCTATTAGATTATATTTTTTCCAGGATACGAGGGGGTTTATGGGGAATGTGTGACATTGAGTACTTGCTGTACAGAATACCTACCTACCCAGAGGGATAAACAGAAACTCTTGTAACACCAAGCTTTAATAGCATGTCTATTATACCCGGATCAGTTGGTGTATATCTAAACAGTCCACTCATTATCAGTTAAAACTTTGATGCTGTAACAGTTTTGAACAGTCGAACCCATTTATCAACTGCCCCAGAAAACACAGTCAGTTCTATTAACAGGAACGAGCCTCATCCATACCTACTTATCCCCTATCACAAGTCAAGCTGTACAAGCTCGTAAGACATGGAGTCAAGCCTCCCTCCACCGTCGGACGGACAATGATAGCCCAACAATACATCTCAACGAGTTAGAGCAATGGTGTGCGAATGCGAACATAATGATCTTCAAGGGGTCCTTTGCACAACTGCACGGCTGACTCTAGTCACTACAGTACAGTACCAGTCAGTACTAACCAGTCCTACACTACACACACCAACCAACACATGCACAAGACGCACCTCCGGACCGGTCTCCCTCTCTCTACAGAGACAAGCGTCCATTCGCTTGGATGATCATTACTACACGCGACCACCCCTAACCCCAACGACCGTTTTCACCTGGAGCTGTTTCTGCAACATTGATATTGTCTGGTCTGTCACCCACCACCATTCATGCTCAAAACATGCCACTGTGAGATCGCCGTGAACAACAACAAGTAACTAACCTAACACGAGAAACAGTATGTACAGAACTGTAGCATGAGGGTACGCATAAGCAGTTTGACGTGACAGGCGCAACTGTGATCGACGTCACTACTGTAACGAGCGAGTTCCCAAAAAGCTTAGATTACGAGTGATGTGACTGTACAGTAACAGTACATGGAGCCGAGGGAGGGTTGGACTGCACCAACCAACACTTTTTTTTGTTATTACTGTAGGTAGGTTATGCTTTTCTTTAACGTTTGTCCAAATAAGCAAGAGTAGCGAAAGGTCCCTTCTTGCATGCAGAGAGAGCCCTTGTAAATCTCGTGATGCCCTCTGTTAGCCGGTATAATCGAACGATTTGGCCAACGTCGTCCAAGATTCCAGGTTCTAAACTGACAGTGTACAGTACATATGCCCAGGACATGGGATTGAATTGCTTCATGAGATGCAGCGTATAGGATCGCCTGTCCTCGTCTCGTCTCCCCACACAAACGACTTTGGTCCACTTGCCTTGTCCATGTTATGCCCATGCACTCTCACTCCCTCCCATCCCATGCTGACGCAGTCTTGGCTTCGAGGAACACGGCGCATCACGAGAACAAGCAATATATACGGTAGAATACGGTTTTAATTCCACCATAGAATGTAAGTCCTTATCGAGAGTTGCAGTATTGCTCACAAATAGTATCTCGGCCTCGGTGTTCGCATTTTGAGGTTGGCTGGTGGGTGATTACAAACTCGACTAGATCCGGACTTAATTAACGCCACTGATGAATATACTGTAATTGCTTTGCTAATCACTATTTAACTGCTTCTTCTAGAAGTCTGGATTCTAAGCTGTATGCTAATCATGGTCTGAAAAGGGCAAGAAGAAAAGGAATAAAAAAGAATTCCTCTCCTTCCATCTCTTATTCTGCCTGGTTCATTTGGTTTTCGTCCTTTTCTCCTCATTAACTAACTCATCTTTCCTTTTTTTCTTTCTTTTTCCCGTCTCCACCCCACGTCATCAAGCAATCGGCCGTCAGACGCCACCTCGCCATCCCACTGGATCCGACCGACGGTAACGGCGTTATTTTGACTGACTGGCCCCCTCCATCGTGAACTCTTGCCACCGTTCATCGCTATTTACAGTATCCCGCGACGGCACTGTACATATGTTGTTTTTCAAATAGTTCCGCAATCTGCACGAGTCTCCTTTTGTTGAATAGAAGATTCTACTCTTCTCTCAACACCATCTCTCCCTACAATACAGCACACCGATTGGCCCTAAAAGATTTGAACTCGTGGTTGGTAGCCTCCGTAATATACTGTAGAGCTCGGGCAGCGTACCTAGGTACAGTACGTCAGGACCCTTTCATCGAATTCGGTTACCGTCTAATTACGATTACAGCCAGCCTCTGAATGGTTTTAGGTCCATCACCCCCTGACCTGGCCTGACCTGACCCCTACAGCACAGCGCACCTCCCCTAGCAAACGCCCCCCCTCTCGTTCTGTACCCCCCTTCTTGGCTTGTTTCCAAGTCAAGTCCTCTTCCAGGGATTCAGACCAGACCAAAAAAAGACCCCACCATCTATTCTGCCTCTGCCCGCTTCTCCTTGTCGCCCATCTTTATCTGAGGTACTGTACTGCTTGCTGTACACTGACCTAGCTTGGCTTGTCCTGGCCTGGCCTGGCACTGCATTTCTTAATCTACCTACCACCCCTTCTTGGTTCTAGGTTTCTCGCCCTCCAAGACCCTGATCTTCTTTACTTGACTCTACTTTAGTTGAGGCTTGACTTTGGTTGTTATTGCTTCAAATAACCGTCGACCTCCCTCTCAACTCAGAATCACTACCACATCAACTCTATTAAACTAATTTATCAGCCTGTTCACCATGGCTTTATGAGCCTCGCTCAGCTCCTCCTACCTACCCCTGCGTCCTCAGAGATGACGTCGACTACCCCGATCACCGCCTTCGCTATGCATGATACTAGGAACGGCGACCGAACGCCATTGCACTATACAATGAAGACTCCTGCACAATATTCCCCTGTCGGGCAGTCTCATTCTAATTCTATTTCCCACTCACGCTCGAACTCTTACAATCTTAACCATCCACACTCACACCCCCATTCTCACTCTCACGCTCAGTCGCTTCGACCTACTAAGCAGCCAAAAACCGCTTCTCCTCTCGCCTCTCCACGAATGCCATACTCGGTCGGCCAAAACCACCCGCCACCCAAGTTATCACCTCGTGTCATCTCCGAAAATCGATCACCAAGCCCTAATTATTTTGGTCTCACCGTCGAGTCGACCAATGAGCAGGGTGGCGGCTCTTCCTCAGGGCTCCCTAATGAGAATTGGAGCCCATCATCATCCGTAAAATCTTTCCAGGCCGCCATCCCCAAGCAGGTCCCTCTAGATGCCAATCCTGAATTTGAGGCTTTCAAGAGACAGGCAGACTTCAACCGGGGCAAGTCTTTTGCTCTCTCCACAAGTCACTATGCTCAGCCCTCAGTGACATCAAATGGCGTCACACCTGTGCGTCCTCGACCTCCGAGATGGCACACTCATGGAAGCGACACCGGCGGACCATCACCATTTGCTCGTGGATTGAGCTCTGCCAACGTTCGCCCAGCTAGCCGAATGGATGTAGACCATGACAGCTTACAGGACTCGGCCTATGCTTCGTTAGACTCGAAGCGCAATTCCGAATCGTCTCTATACCACCATGTTCCCGCCCTTAATCTACCACGATTCGAGTCTCCTCTACCAATGGATTCTTCCCAAAACCGTACTGGTCTAACTCGGTCTGAGGATCGTGATCCGAGGTTGTCTGTAATGGAACATCGCCCTGAGCATCCTGATGCTCGAGATATCCAGCGTTCTGCTACTGTACCAGCAACCCTTGAACCCGGACAGCCACACATGATTTCCGGACAACAGCTCCGAGACATGCTCAAAAGTGTCAAGAAGGAACGATTACTTATTCTTGACCTTCGATCATCGCAGAATTTTGCCCAGTCCAGGATTCAGGGCGCTCTTAATCTTTGCATTCCTACCACTCTTTTGAAGCGAGCCACCTTCAATATCCAAAAGCTGAAGCAGACTTTCCAGAGCAGTTCCGATTCGGACAAGTTTGACACATGGAAGGACACAGACTACATTGTTGTCTACGATGCTCATGCTTCCGATAAGCGAGATGCAATTACTGCTCAGAACATGATCAAGAAGTTCACCAGCGAGGGGTACACAGGAGGTACATGTATCCTCAAGGGTGGCTTCAATTCTTTCCAGCAAAACTTCCCCGAATTTGTCGACCATGAATCACCTACTGGAGCACCTGGAAAGCCGGGCCCCGGCCATGGAGGAATTGCTCCTGTTATTGGTGGAGTTATGCTTCCTAATGCAAGCAATGACGTGAACCCATTCTTCTCCAACATTCGACAGAACATGGATCTTGCGGATGGTGTAGGCCAACTCGACGTTTCAAGACCCTCTGCTCTGGATTCGCCCTCCCTCCCTCGTTGGCTTCGAGAGGCGGCTGCTAAGCCTGACCATGGAAAGAAGGTTTCAGACAAGTTTTTGCACATTGAGGTTGATGAGCAATCGCGAATGAAGGCAGCATATGCAGCTTTCAACCCCCACAACCAGGATAAGCGAAGTCAGGTACAGCTTTGCGGTGTTGAGAAGGGAGTAAAGAACAGATACAAGGACATTTTGCCTTTCGAGCACGCGCGTGTCAAGCTGCAAGAGAAGCCCGAAGGATCATGCGACTATATCAACGCTAGTCATCTGAAAGCCTCTCGAAGCAACAAGCAGTATATCGCCACCCAAGGACCCCTCCCCGCCACCTTTGAGGTATGCCAGCCACTTACAGCATACGGAATTCTACTAACTTTCGCTTAGGACTTTTGGTCTGTTATTTGGCAGCAGGATGTGCGTGTCGTAGTTATGTTGACTGCCGAATCCGAGGGAGGCCAGCTAAAATGTCACCCTTACTGGAAGGGTAGAGATTTTGGCGCCATTCGCCTCAAGCTTCTGTCCGAAAAGAAGGTGTCTCTTGACATTGATAAGCACAGGTCCGATTCCAATCACACTCCCTCCTCCTCAGCCAGCGAGGCGGTCAGGAAGCGTGCCAACACCACGACCACAGTGGAAGCTTCGAACCAGGCGCCCAGGACACAAAGCACTCCTGCGGAAACACCTTATGTGATAGTCCGAAAGTTTGCACTGTCACATGCTTCGCATCCTTTTGCGCCCATTCGAGAGATTACGCATCTGCATTTCCCATCATGGCCCGATTTTGGCACGCCCGCTCAACCATCGCACTTGTTGGCGCTTGTCGAATTGGCCAACGTGATGCAACGGTCTGCTCTGCCAGTCGAGACATCTCAAGTGTCCAAGATCACAGCTTTGGAACCGCCTGCTATCACCTGGTACGATGAGCCGGAGGCCGATTCTCGTGCGCGACCAATGCTGGTGCACTGTTCT
>JAAVUD010000144.1:0-42782 GCA_014898915.1 Fusarium chlamydosporum
CTATTATATATATATTATTATATAGAATTAATAGATTATTACTATTAATACTCAGTAGGATAGCCCTAATATCCTTCTTAATCTTTTTATAGTACTCTGGCATCTATCCCTTAACTATAGCCTAGGCAAGCGAGATATCGATCTGCTTCTCCTTATAACCCACAATAGTTAAATCTGGTTCATTTCTGAAGTATGCAGTGGCTCCTATCGAGATTCTATCGTTCTCGATAAACAGCTTCTTCTCCGCGCCTGTAAAGATACTGATAACCCCAAATCCATTTTGGCGTGTCCAAAGCGGGAAAACACCCATGGAACGAGCGCTACCCTCATGCGGAGGAGCGAGGCTCTTCGTAGTCGCCGGAAGAAGGAATGTCTGTAGATTGATGAAAGCAGCATCAGCATCTAGACCTAGTGGAATAGAACCGCGGTATCATACCGTAGTGCTGTAATTCGCACCACCACCAGCTAAAGACGCGCTGAGTCCGAAACCTGATAGTAAGCGCTTGGGGCGATCTTGTGAGACGACAACGGTGATTTGCTCGTCATGTTGGTTTACTACCCACACGCAAGGCGGTATGCCCTGGATGGCTCGAAGACCTGCGCTGAGGATTCCCTATGAGAACAGAGCAAACGTCAGCAGCGGGGGCCCCGAATAGTGTTTGGGAACGTCTAAATGACTAACCTTCTCTGCTAAATGCGGCGGGTAAGCTGGTAGGGATTTCCACTCTGTTGTACCCTCCGGTTCCGGGAGTTGCTCTACTGGAATTGATCGTTGTTCAGATTCTCCTTCAGCAAGAGAAACCATGGAAAAAGGTATGTCGAATATGTCATAATGCATAGGAGACTCTCGGGTTTCATTTACCACAGTCCTTTTCAGTGCTGATGTAATGTGATAGGTGACCTCTTCCAGACCCCTAAGGCCTGACCTTTTAGGGGCCGGGTATCCCTTTTGGGTCTCTAATTGAGCTGGGGTCTCCAGATGCCTGAGATCTACCGCCGTGTTGGACAGCACAAATATCAACCACTCATCGATTCGCTCGCTCTTTGGGACAGATTCTGGCCAGACAGTTGGCAAACCCCTCAGGTTCAATTGGAACTGGTCCTTCCCTAGAGTGTAGGACTGGCCAGCTTGCAACTCGAGTCCCATTGGGCTGGATGCAGAAAGCAGTGAGATTTCCCCGGCAACGTTGACGTCGAAGACCGATACGTAGACAGTGCCCGCACCGGCGTTATGAAGTGAAATGTAAACACGATCTCCTTCCGTTATGGAGCCGCTGCCGTCCTGTTCTATGGGCCGTATCACGTTCTCTTCGTGTACCGTGCCGAACTCCACCTCCACCCCGTGATTGAGGACGTCTTGTGGGTTCTCGCATCTGAGTCTGAGGAAGTGTTGTGCTTTAGCAAGTGTCTCAGCGTTCCGCACGATTCCATCAAAGACTGTAGCAGAAGTGGTTTGGGGGTTGGGGATCTGTCGTGATGCAATCTGTACCCCCTTCTGGGTACGTAAGGTGATCCTTCCGGCTTCTTGTTGGAATTCGGCGAAATGGGATGGATCCTCGCAGGCATTATAGCGTCTCAGAAACCTCGAACGCGCCACGGCATCTTCGAGGCCCGGAATCCCTTCCGGCAATATAACCGGCCATTCGTAGAGAGCTTCTTGGTACAAGAAAGCCAACGCTCCGTTACGGGGTAGGCTCCCTCCCGTCGGTTTGAATTTCAGGTCAACTCTCGCTTTAAACCCAATTACGTGTGTTACAGTGGCATCTGCAATCTGATTTTGTCTTTCAATCTCCTTCGAGTCAAAAGGCATGATAACATATTTGTTGCCTTCGCGGACTCCAGCTACTCGACCTGCCTGGATGACAGCGCTTCCAGCTTCCATTACTATAGGAAATGCTTCAGATGGCTTCAGAGTCAAAGTAAAACACGCCCGGGTGTCTGGACCCTCGACCCGTGGGTGCTGCTGTGGAAAATCGACGTGCACGAGCTCGCCCACCCGGATCAACAACGTTCTCCACGAAATTTCCCGATCTTCTGTTTCTTCTAGGGCACGGACAAGAGCTTCCGTCATTATACCGCCCCACTGGCCGTCCTTGAAATATTCCCAGGCGGTTTCTCTTGTAGCAGAGGCGGCTATTCGAACTGCATGCTGGTTCCCTTCGATAGCGGTTTCTCCATCAAGGTAACCCTTCTGCTTTAGAATTTCGATCCATTTGGCTATGTCTTGATGTTGCACTTCGAGCAACTGCTTGGGGATTGCATTGTTGCCATGGGCCCCATCACGCGCCATTCGACCAGAGTGACAGCAGTCGAGGATGATGGTCACGTTGGTAGTTTTGTCTGTGGTGTCACGGAGCATGTGGGCTATCTCGACGTCTAATATGCCCTTAAAATGCTCGTCGGTGGTTTCATTGAAGTCGACTGGTACAAGAAATTGATATTGGCGTGGTGTTTTGGAACTCATATTGCTTTTTGTCTCCAGTTTTTGCTGCGTCTCAACCAGTCCCCCGTGTCCGGAATAGTAAATGATGACAGTATCTTCAGACGAACTTTTGTCAATAATATTTTGCCATGAAGTTCGAATGCCATCTCGAGTCGCATCTTTGTCACAACATTGAGTGATATCAAATCCACGTGCTTGAAGAAGCTTTGCCATTCTATCAACATCATTCAGAGGGCCTTGAAGTCCTCCGAACGGACTCGCAATGAGCAAAGCTCTTTTGGTAGGAGACATGGCTAAGCGAGAATCGGGCATGTGATGATTTTCTGGAAATTCAAACCGATGCTTTGGGTTTCGTAGAGACTCGTCTCTGAAATGAGCAATATATAAATCTCGTTAACCTTGGAATGTGAGACAAAACTGGAGAAAAACGTAGGTACCATCCCTGGGGCAATGAAACTTAAAATAGATCATCGATGGTTCTAGGCCTACATCCTGTGATCAGGTTTGATTACTCCTCTCTTCTAGTGTCCCAATGAGAAGCTTTTCAACGTTACATGCGGAGAAGCCACTTATGAATTCTTTTCTCATCTGTTCATATATGACGGTGCTCCAGAGACATCTCATATGGTTTGATGAATGGACCGGATGCAAACGCTACGGGCGTCATACGAGAAGAGGAGTTAAGGGTTACTTTCCTATACACGCCCAATAACGACACAACCTAGCGTAGCATGTGACCGAGTAAGGAGCTTTATCGAGGATAGGCTCTGTAACAGAAGAGTCGACAGTTCTCAGCTGAAAATATACCTTTCTCCTTAGTGCCTAGGAACCTCCAAGCCAGTCACAACTGGGGTTGGTCCATTGTAAAGTTGTGTTACTGCCGATACCCCAAGCTCAACTATGTTTTGCCCAAGAACTAGGTAGGGAAGTAATAAAACCCCGTCAAAAATGCTTCCTAAGACCTATGGTAATTGGCGTCAGCTGTCAGAAGCAAAACACTAAAATTGGTAAGGTTTGAAGGCCCTCAGGCGCCTAGGAGATGAGCTAGAATTGCGCCCATTCGCATGTGACAGCATGACATCGAGGAACTAATCCAAGGGAAGGGCGTGGGCGGTGGGAACATGCTTCCCGCTCCTTGCAAATTGCCTTACTAGCCAGTCATCGAAATGTATTCTCTATTACGGGGGACAATCCTAGTCGGCCAGCCTGGTTAAGCAACTTCGGAATCGATGTGGGAAAGCCATATGATCAGAGGTGGTGAGTTGGAGTCAGTGGTCAAACAATGCAACTTGCATCAGAAACCATTGAGGCAGCGCCGGTAAGCGGCACCTATCAGGGTTGAATTTGGTCAAAACTCGGGACTAACCTAATTCACCCATATGAGAGAATGGAGAGTATAGAGAGCATCGAAAGGGCCATTGACGCCACACGGTAAGCGCTTACATCGACCCAAACGATTACCTGACATTCCAAGCTAATTGGGAAGTCTAGGAGCGCAATACGGACGTGAATGGCGCAAAACATGCATGAGGCAGTTCAAGTTTCCTCATCGACTTGACGTAGTCCACGTAGCTTGTCACGAGCCCGCAGATTTGGCGAATCTTTCGGAGAGCCACCTTTAGCTAATGAAGGATGACTTCAATAACTCAAGGGTAGACTGATAATGTCCGTTGCGATTGAACACAGTGATGAAAAGCACATGTATCAGGAACTAATAGATTATAATAAACTATTGATAGCTCCAATTAATTTGCTACTAAACTCTACAGCCTCGTTCATACCTCCTTCCAGAGTCCTGCTTCATATTGAAGCGGCGACCTCCATGGTGCCTGTTATGAAAGAGTCCGAATCGAAGCGGAATTGGGGCGTGAGTAAAGACAGGGTTGGAGCCTAAGCAATAGCTACTGCTTAGTCCCTGTCACAAGAATGTTGAAATGCCACATATACTGTGTCGAGGCCTTTTGAGCTCGTATTTGTTATTCACGGGAGGATGCCGGGCTGTCCACGCTGGCTTAGACGCCATTATACAAGGTGGGCATTTCCAGCCTCAGCTGATTCCACCAATGGACATTACCGGTGGAATTACGGCATGGATGCCGCTGAGATAGGTTTGACGTGCAGTGTGCGGAACTCTTCAGCCACTTACTAATTGTAAAATAAGCTAATTTTAAAATAAGCTTAAAGCTTTGGTTAACCTTAATAAAAAAACACAATTTTAACACAATAACGACCAAATACCATCAGGTCGCACAGCTTCAGCCACTTACATGAACATGATACACACCCTGGGCCAGCCGCCTATGTCGACATGACTCAATCTCGCTTGCATTAGGCGGGGTATTGTCGATATTCGTGTTGAGTGCTTTCAGCATGCGGGATAAGTAGGGCCACTCCTGAGTAACTGTACTGATATTGATCTGTTGAGCATGAAGTCTTCGAAGTAACTTTATGCACGACTGATTTTTTATCTCTGCACTCCGTAGTTATCTTGTCGACTCAAGCATGGCTCCGCCTGCTCACATGGCTGTCTGCGAGGGTGTTCTTGGCAGCTTACCATTGCTGGGCCAATTCCTATCCGGATTCCTCAAGGAGCGATCAAAGTTCGAAAGCGCAATGATCAATACCGAGATCCAGAAATTAACCGAACTCCGTTGCCATTCCCTGCTGAACTTGGGTATTATTGCAATGCTCCAAGGTGAACCAGGTCACGCTTGCACGAGCTTAAGGCAAGCAGTGGAACTGTCAGGAACCCGATACCCAGACATGTACATCCAAGCAATTGCATATCTGATCCAATGTCTGCATATGCGGTTTAAATGGTCAGCCGCAGGTAGTAATATTTCAAGTGTGGAACTGAACGATATCTTCAACTTCATCCCAGAGATCGAACGCCTCCAGGCGCACTCGCAAAGCACTAATGCTTACGAACATGATCATATCCAAAGGCTCAGAGCTGTCTTGGGATTACAAAGAAGGATTGTTTCAGCAAGGCCTAGTTTGCCAACTAGTGTCGAGGTTTCTCTAGCACGGAACCTGGGAACTGAGGGTGTCGCCCAAGCTATCCAGGACTGTAGGCTTAGCGGCGTTGAGGAGGCCGAAATACTCTCCTTCGAAGTCGAACTGGCGCACATTTATCGTGTTATTGGGAACCACGATCTCTTCCACAGTGTAGTGGGCAGTATCCTACCCCTGAAACAGTCCGACTTTATCCTACGCGCACACAGCGCGATGGGCAGTATCATCCCTCTGAAACCGACTGATTTTATCCTGCGCGCACACCACCAACTTAGGCTCGGTGATTCGAAGGCGACTACAGTTGGAACTCCCGAGACCTGGAATATGTTGCTGGAGCAAGGGACCGAGAGCAATGCGCAGCCGCGAAACGATGAGAGCAGTCATTTCGCCATGCCACTGCTAGAGGATCTTCAAGCGGCAGCTTCTTACTATCGGGAATCTGATGCCCTCTATAGATCTTTGCAATACCTACGTGGTCAGGCAGCTGTCCAACTTCGACATGGCTACCTTGCCACTCTAGGTATCTACAGCCCCTCATCGGCTACGCCTACCGCATATGAGGCAGCATTGGTGCATGCCAACCATGCAAAACTCTTGTATAGCCAAGCTGGTGATATTGCAGGAGTGCAGGTTGCAACTGCTCACTGTTGTCTGTGTCGGGTGGGACTAGCCCAATTCCCCGAGGATAGCGACGCTGCGAAAGGGATCGGCCAATACGGTAAGGATAGAGGAAGCTATAGCCTGGCCTTCGGACTAGGTTTATTCTTTGCGAAGTATGCACGGAGATGGCTCGTGTTTCTCGGCGACTATGAGAAAGCACTAGCAGCGCATAAGCTTGCGGCCGCAGTATTCGAGGGGCTTGGGCTGAAATTATCACACGCCTACAGCATTTGCGACCAGTTATCGGTCTACGAGTTACTGGGAGATCAGAGCATGATCTATATCACCGCGGAGAAGGCATCGGATTTGTGTTACGAGATCAAAGAAGAGACGCCGCGGACCTCGCAGATTGCTCAGATGGCACTCAACCACGCAGTACATGTTATGGGGAAGATATTCCAGCGTGCGAACAAGCGAGCCGACCCAGAACGCCTCGCTCACATTGCGAACAGATTGCGTGAATGGCGCCGTCGAGGCCCGACTGTGTCGGTCGAAGAGCTTCAGTCTCGCGTCATGGAACTCAACCAAAAGATTCAGACTGCCATGAACGAAGGAAGAATGGCCGATATGGGAGAGCTTCTTGCAAGAGTGGAAAGCCTGAATATCGATCCTGTCGACTTTCAGACCCAGGGAGCATACAACCTGATTGAACACTTCATCTCCCTATCGGCGGCTTTGGTTCCACTCTACAGAGGTCGTCAAGCTATCAGAAATAGAGACTGGAATAAAGCCGAAACGCTGTGGAGGGAAACCGAATCAGCCTTAACAGCCCATCCCACCAGTGAGAGCGAAATACTTCTTGCTTCCCTCAATGTCAGCAAGAGAAATTTCGAAGCGGCTGCAGCGCACGCACGGGCATATAAAAACCAACTCGTCGCAGCGAAAGAGACTGTCGGCATTGATAAGGAGACTAAGGAACTTCTCCAAAGGAAGAACTGGCAGGAAAAAACTCGTGTATTATCCCTCTTTGTGCGTGTTAGGCTTTACAACGATGCTAAATCAATATTGAAGGAACTAGAGCTGGAATGGGGGCCAGACTGGTGGAGCCTGTATGAATATCCTGTCTGGGAGAACCTTAGCATTATTGCTCAAGTCAACGAAGGGCTCGGACAGTACGAGCGAGCGTGTGATTATTACGAGCGAGCCATGGAAGAGTTTGATAAGAGAAGGCACGCACTCTCGGTGGACGACAACAAGATAGCGCTCGCAGGGGATTCAGAGGTGCAGGACCTCTACTTTGGTGCTGCGCATGCCGCCGCACGATGGCATCTGTCTGCAAAATCGGGGGCTGAATTTCTTTCTCCGCAACTCCAACGTGCTTTTTTTGCGATCGAGCGTGGCAAGGCACGCAGCCTGCTAGACTTGATTGAAGGTGCTATTCCAAATCCTAATGCAGATGGAAGCGTTGGATCGCAGTGGCAGCAGTATAGGGTGCAGGGGACTCAGCTCAATACGCTTCGAAGCTTGCTGTCTAGGTGCTATGAAGCTGAGCATCTGAATCGCAGCACAGAATCTATGCTCAAAACGAAGATCCATGAGAAAGAGAAATTGCTCCGAGAATTGGAGGGGAAGTTGTCAGCTGGTGGACCGGATCCCAGTTCTACCATCGGATCAGTTCTGAGTCTTTCGTCTCTTTGCCGACTATTGCCTACGGATACCGCACTATTGCAATACTGCTACAGTAGGGAGAATATGGTGGCGTGGAAAATCACAGCATCGGGAATAACAGAAGTCTTCGTGATTGACGTCCCAGAGGCTTATTTGGAGGGCCGTATCCTGCAGTATCACAAAGCTTGTGCGACTGGGTCGTCGGGAACGCAGGATCAAGGGCCGTGGCTTGCCACTAAACTGCTTCCCTTCAAGTCCTTGGACGAGTCCAGGCTTATCATCGTTCCATACCGCTGTCTGCATCAACTACCTTTCCACACCCTACCCTACGAAGGCCAACTATTGATGAGTAACAAAACGATATCTTACCTCCCCAGTGCCAGTGTCCTCCGGTATTTGCAAGCCGATTCGACTCCGGAAACAGACATCACCATCCTGGCAGTCGGCAACCCTTGGAACATGAGCAGCAAAAACTCGTTAACCTTAGAGGAGAGCCATCTGCACGAGCTGCCTAGCACCCAAGTCGAGGTTGAAGCTATTGGACAACTGATCGAAGGCACCAGGACTTTGACTGGTCCAGATGCAACGAAAGAGGTGGTCTCTGCACTTCTTGGCAACTATAGAGTGCTCCATTTCGCGACCCACGGGAGCCTCTCTACGGAAGTGCCTATGCTGTCAGCAATTCACCTCGCAGGAGGGGAAAGTATTACTGTTGAGGATTTGATGTGGCGACACTTGCGTGCTGATCTGGTCGTCCTCAGTGCCTGTGAAACAGGCCGCGGCGAGCTCACGGGCGGCGATGACATGATCGGCTTCGCCCGCGCCCTACTGGCCGCTGGAGTCAAGAGCGTAGTGGTGAGCCTTTGGAGCGTCGATGATGCCGTGACCAGCTTTCTTATGACCAAATTCTACGAGAATCTGAACAAGGAATGGTCTCCTGCTGAAGCACTTCAAGCGGCGCAGCTCGCAACGCGACAAGCTACTCAGCACGAGGTACAAAGTTTCCTCAAAAGCCTTCGTAATATTGGACGGAATATTACAGCTGATTGTTTTCAGCGTCCGGAAAGCTATAGTCATCCAATGTACTGGGCGCCATTTATCATTATTGGTGACTGCTATAAAGGTACCTGTAGCAGCCTATCCTAGTAGTTTGTAACAGTCTCGTTAAATAGCTAGGTAGATTGATAATAGTCCTTCGGGTGTGACAAGACTGAAGCTTAACCCTAAAGATATTCACTGATGATGTCCAGAGCCTGGTCCGGTCCGAGGAGGCCGACTCGAGGGGCGGCTTCGAGGTGTCAGAAGATGGCGTTAGTCATACAGCCATGATGAAGGAAACGAGCACCAGAGTCACCCAGCGCATCCAGACGAGACCCTACAGGGATAGTCAGCCGAGTGTTACGCATGCCGAGCAAGTTGGACGAATGTCTTGGTCATTAGGTATGGCCTCATCCTTGCCGCCAAAGGCATATAAGGACGAATCTGATCAAGTGCTGATTCTATCATGAGGCGGGCTGAAGAAGCAGTAAAAGTTTCAGGAGAAACGTCTGAGGGTGACGCGCAGAAGTAAAAGCGGGTTGACTAAGTGATCATGATACCGGAATTGGATGTCATGATGCTGTCATGATAGGGGCCAGTATATCATGATAGCGATCATGATGTGCCGCTCGCCAATTCACACTACGTCGATACCAAGCGAGACTATGACACTGCATGCCGACATTGGCTTCCTGTATCTACCGAGTCAAGATGTAAGTATCAATACAGGGAAATGTACATTGGTGTGGTCGTTTTAGATTACGTGACTGGAGACTTGATATACTTGTTATCCAACACTCCAGGCATAACTCTGCCATTGGGGCGTTCTGGGTGTACCGAGATCGTCCATCGATGTTCCTGCATATTTTAGACATAAACCCTCATTATTCATTCCACCGCTACAAGTCTTTGCCAACCGACATAGGCTCAAGTGCTTTAACCAGCAGGACTCCGGAGATGGGATCAGTCTATCCGCGAAAAATATCTCTAAGCTACTAAACACATAGAGGAGTCTTTTTATCGACAATACTGCATTGGCAGGATCAGCTGGGAATTGTCGAGATCTTGCTTCTCAACTCCCCTCATTGCGGTCGTGCTCGACGATTCTGCATCATCAGCAAAAGTTTGCTATTGAAATACGGCGGCGATTGCAGTACTGTCAGCATTATCATAGGTGGAAGCAATTATTCAGCATTACAGGAGCTATATCTGTGGTAGCTACCATTAGATTGTGCTGTAGAGTCGTAGTGTGAGGCTACCGTGGCAGGACTAGCCGTGCGACAACCAGCATCATTGGACCCTCGCTCTGACACACAACGTAAGAGGGCGTTCCCTTTGTCGGTTTATAGAGCCCGGGGCAGGCCCCAAGGTTTGTAAAAGCAGGCCGCATATTGTTGTTACCGGGAGACTGCGTCTCTGTGGTGATGGCGTTGATGTTGGCTCTTGGTTCGTTGGGCCGTTTGTCGTTTAAAGTTATTGGTCCTCGAATATGGTGACGCTGAGTCATATGAGTACGAACTCCAATACCGTCTCTCCCTTGGAGTAAGCGAGGTCATCTTGCGCCTCGTCGACACTGCTATTGTTATGGTCTAACTGCCAATCATTCACCTCTATAACCTCAGTATGAAGACGCTCCATGACAATAGCATAGTTGGTTTCCGAATGCCTTTGCTCGGCCTGCACATGTGGCGTCACTAGCAATCTTTCAACTGGACTGAGTATAGCCTTCTACCGAAGGTGGGAAGATTGATATCGGGAGGACGTGGGGAGTGTATTGAATGGCCGTGAGTCGACGAGTCTGAGTTGATGAAAAGGGTCAAGGGCGTATGTGATTCATTTGGCTATGTCCGTGCCCAGACCTCGACTGATTGTGAAAGCAGCACCATGCATTGTCTGAATCACGAGGGTGTATCAATCTTGTTCGTCAAGAACCTGACCCGCCGTGATCGAGGGGCCTGAGCCGTCAACATCGGAGAGTGTCGTGCCTCTGTTGGCTAGGCACAAAACCTGAGTTGACTTTCTTAGAGGATTAACGACCCTACTTATAGCTTCTGAGAAGACAGTACCAATTGGAGTTGCAGCGCGGGACTCTCGGTTCAAAGAATGAAGCGCTTCTGTTCGGTGTTCTTCTCAATCTGATAAGCACGGTACATCAAAGTCATCTTCCTGCAAGCGTTTATGTAGGCTGCCCAATCTTTCAAAGTGGCGCCGATGATTACTGGTCGACTGCTGTCAATCTCTGGTTGTTCGAGGACTATGGGTGTCTTGATAGATATCTCGACTCGCGATGATATTGAAGGCACATGTTATCGCTTGGTTTGTACTTGACTTGAGCTCCTTGGACCGGTCCTGATAACGCAAATTTTAAGTAAACAAGATATCTTCTATGCAGGGAAGGGCGAACATTGACGCATCTCGGCATCAACCAGCGCAGGAGCATTCCTGACATTAGATCGTCTGTGCGTAGTCGCCAGGGTAGGAAGGTTTCTGGCAATTGGAAGACTGTTCTCAACTGCTGAGAAGTCGAAGACCGTGGTGGATGATATTGAGGAAAATTCACTTGGAGTTTGAATGCACAAAAGAGAAGTTCCACGAAAGGAGGAAGTCGTGTCAAAGATCCGCAAGTAGCGCCTCTCACTGGACTTGGTTGTCGTAGGGTCAAAGACGAAGTAAGGACGCTTGACTGTCGAATTAGTCGCCGGACACAGCTAATCACACGTCTGGCTATTCTAGTAGACATGAGCAGTCAGTGCCATAAAAGCGTTAGGTAGTAGCGCAGATTTGTCACTTGTATTGGAAGATATTGTCGCTGCGACATCTTGCTTTTCTTTTCCTTCAGCTACTATGGCAGTCGTCGATATAGTGGCATGGGAGTCATTTTGAGCCTTGCTGGATGCAGAGACCACTTCGATTGTATTGATGGATGATCACTTGTTTCTTGTGGAGAAGATCAGCTCAGATAATGGAAGCTGTAGACCCAGTCGGTCATGTTTGTGACCTGTTGTTTGAACGACGTAGCCCACTGATCTACGTCGATCGAGTTGGTAAGTACGCTCAGCGTGAGTTGCTGAGAGTGTGATTCCGGCTCGGCTTGCGGACTCTACCGACTCGCGTCGGTTCTCTGGCCCAAGAAACACATTGAAGAAATACTTGACGCGTAGTAATGAGATCTCATATCAGGATATCTAGGGCTCCATATAGGGCATCATACACTCCCATAACGCCAGTACCTCAAGTACACGGAGCTCTGCTGCAAGGTCTCCTCCCGAGGTCATCCTTGACGCCAGTTTGTTCAGCTGCAAAGACTATGACCGAAGATTCGAAAACAGACAACAGCATAAGGGTGTATCGAAGAATCGTCCGCGAACGACAAAAGCGTGTGGCGTTGAGATGAATGATCTAAAGGTTGTTTCAATTGAACTTCCATTCCGATTCAGCCGTTCGTTTTATATCGAGGTAAGTAGCAAGACAGCTGTCCGTGGTCATGTCCTGGTCTGATAATCAAGCTCTCCCATGTGATCAGTGTCGCAATTGTCTTGGCGATAGTAACAGCCATGACTAATACTGTCGGAATAAAGTCGAGCCATGTGCTATAACTGAGTGTCAGAGCAGACTTTACGGAGACGATCCGATGTGCGAGCTTCTGGGCTGCCCTCACCGTGACCCGGAATAGCTATGGATACCAACACGCTGGAAGAACGGGGGTGATGGATCGTTGCGATACACAATACCGCCATTTTCTCTAGTATGGTTCCCGTCATTCTTAGAGAATGAAGAAAGGGTCATGGACAGTCTTGTCAGATTGCGATCATAAATGGCAGCGCCCGTCGCTTGGGGTAGATGAGGAAGCGGCGGTTGGCTTCCGATTCTTACACCAGAGAAGGGAAACGCAACCGAGCTACGGCATTAGTGAGCAGCCAGAGGTGGTGTCTCTGGAGACTGGTCCTGGACATCCATCTGAAAGCTCCAGGGGCGGCGGGCTTATGTAAGGGCGCTGGACAGCCCGTCCATAACGCTTTGCGCCGCCATTCATCGTGATCCAGTCAAAGGTCTGACCATTCTTTGTCAGGCTTGATTAGGCGTTCCTTGGAAATTCCCGTTTTTTGCTCTTGTGGAACGGTTGTTAGTATCGGTCGCCAAGGCAGCCTCACCACAATGTCGAAAAGAGTTGAGAGACTCATGGACCAGCGGGTCTTTTGCAAACCTCGCAACGACAGTATGTACCTGAGACACGATGATGCCCAGATCCGTCTTGGCCAGATAGGCACAGATCTTCCCCCACCATCTGCTCAATATCTTTCTTATACTGAGTGCTGCATCTTTCCTAAATACGACAGTATCAATATGGCACTCATCCCGCTTGAGGTCGGTGACCGTATCTTGCACAAGAGGACACACCTGGTAAACGGAGATGTTCTCTTCTTTGGGCTCCAGAACGACAACGGTCTCGAACTCCGTGGATTGCAACACAATATCTTCCCGCTTCGTCTCCTCAACCTTGTCGTCAAGGTCGACGGCACCGTCAATGAGATCGGACTTTTCTGTAATAGTTCCGACAGTCTAAGTCTTAACATGGCTGCTCCGATTTCGAGGTAAGGAAGGGAGGAGTGCACCTAGTGCTCTTGGTGGGGCTGGCGGAATGACACGAGTTCGTGTTTCGAGGAACAATGACTGGAGTCGGGGTAGGAGGGACAAGCAGTAGCTTTTATGTTCTAAAAACGTCCCAGTCAGGAGGTTAGTGGTGCCGTGAAATCAGGGTCTCGTTCGATCGGCCCACCGGTCAGGTTTGTCTTAACATTCAACTGACATAGTTTCGGGTGGATGGGCTATGCCACGCTGGAGGGAAATCATCTTTGGTTCCAGTAGGGTCTCTGGCGGCGCTGACACCAAAGGTTGGTAGGGCAAGCTTCGAAGTATTGTGTTGGATGGTAACAGCTGCCTCCCTTCATTTCTTGAGGATGCTATTCAGTATGAGATCACAATAAGAGGCAGCTGTGAAGAATTCGTCAGGGACCCATCTAGACTTTCCACACGATGTATGTATTACTCACTCATCGTTGTCTTGATCTGATGTCTTGCCTTGTATTGCATGGTATCAGCAGCTGCTGCGCTGCGTCGGCGCAACCCTATATCGAATTGGTCTTGTACGCGGAAGTCGATGAGGGAGATCTGCACATGGGGAAGGTATAATAGGCAAGCAAGCCATGAAGCTGCAGGGATCTACTAGGCGAGGGTCAAGGGAACAGAATGTTGGTGTTTAATGCAGCTGGGTCGTCGACATGTGTGAAGGGAAGGAATGACGTGATGGGATGCTAAACGTCGAGAGGGGAGGAGCGTTTGCATCTCGTGAATTGACGAGACATGTCCGTGCATGTGAAGAAGCCCCAATGACACAAAGGCTGTCAACTGCTGACCCGCCGTGGGTGGGTGGTGGTAGTGTGTGCAGTATACCATGCTACCACCTCATTGGCTAGATAGTCGATAATCGCTGCCATCAGCCAATCGGTGCCGTTAAATGATATTCACTGCTAGCGCACCATGGAATCTTGCAACGAAGCAAGGCTAACACCGATGACCAAGGCTCAATTATCCCTTTCGGTCGATATGTCAACGGGTAGTGAGAAGGGGACTTCGAAGTAAGAAATCACTTGATACAGCATGCACCCCACTGCGCTTTAGATGCAGCGTCGTCTTCAGTTTACACTACAGGTTCGAAACGGCAAGTCTACCAAATTAGGCTGGGGAAAGACGTGATGACAATTTGCTACTCATGTGGGAAGAAGGACTTTCTGACTTTGCCGTGGGCGATAATTTTACGACTGTGGTATATCCGTTGTAAACCACCCAGCAGGAGCGGCGGACCATTATCACAGGACCTATTGGGCACCTTTGAACCTGGCCCAGTATGGAGAGTATCGGCCATATTCCCTGCAAGTCTGGAAGTGTTGGCAGATGGTCCACAACTGAAGTAAAGGCAGATCGAGTGAGGGGGGCGAGCAAATGAGGGAGTACAGAAGAGCGCGAATGACGATTGTAAAACGACTTGACATGGTAGCTTGTAGAAGTGAAATAGTAAATCGGTGGCTCCTGGAGTTTAGTAGAGATGTATTCTGTATTTGTTCGTGGGAAGATACTGGCTTGAGAGGTAGTTTTGATCATCGGACATCGAGGGATGGCTGCACCGTTTGGGGAGAAGCCCATCTTGAAACCTGCGGCACTTTGTTTCGTTCAACATGGTGTCCTCAGTGACCTCGAGGGTAAAGAGAAGGCGAGACATAGGCGACCGCTACATTCGGAGCTTCGCTTCTTCATGTTGAAGGAGGTCGTGGATCGAGTTACAAACAACACGCTTAGCTTCAATATCGACAAACCAAAGAGCGATTGATGAGCTCCGTCGAAAGCAATGTTGGAAACTCTGCATGCCACAATTAGTGGGAATCCCGAAGAAACGCAAGTTCAAGCGGACAACTGGCATGCTAGCTTTCGAAATGAAGTATTGATAGCGGTTGCTTACAAGGTCGATGTGGATGATGCTGATGGCAGTCGGTGACGGCGCAGGTTATGCGGCATGTTATGATTGACCCGAGATAGACTTGCACACATGGCGCATAGAAACTTGGAAAATAGAGATTGCAGCGATGAACGCCTGAGACCCTGTCGTTATTCAACACGCTTCGGTAGAGTGTTCCTAGCACCATACCAGTCAAGATCCACGACATTGTCACCAGGACAGATAACATCGCCTGTCTTAGCGGTAAGAGAGGTGACGTGGCTACTAGAAAGCTATCGGCTTTCTTGGCTTCGGGCTCACTAGCCCACTTGTTCAGGTTTTTGGAGTGGTATTCAAACTGTTATGGCGAGCATCATCATTTGCTCCCACATGGCATAAAGCCAATAGAATACCCGATAGCTTTCCGAGCATCAGTTCCGAACGGTCTTCGTTCCCCCAATGGTAGTCACGGCGTCGTGATCTTACATGAAAGAGGAGGCTGGGTAATGGTTCTGGCTGCTAAAGGGGTTCTGTTGAAGAAGCGGAGTTCCATGGCGTGTCTCCCTGTGTTGACGTTTGACAGATCGCACCACAGGCAACTTATTCTCGACTTGCAATTTTACAACACTCTTGTTGGTTCCGATGGCTACTTGGGGTTCGAGAAAAGCGGCTCGACATGGCATGCTGCCAGCGTTGAGGGACTCTCCATCGTCGTAACGGAACAGTAGAATGTGAAGTGTGTTGGAAGCTCCTATGGTGCAATTTCGTTGTGTTATCAACTTCAGCTTTGCTGATGCGTGTTCGAGTCCTTCCTTAGTAGTAGTTGGTAGTCTAGTGTCGATGTGTCCGTGGTAATAACAGACGGTCTCAGTCTTCCCGTCAGCGTGTAACCAGACAATTCCTCTCCACAGGGAAGTTTTTATTGGGGTAGTTTCACAACCAGGACCCCATACGTGGATACTTACAGAATTTCTCATATTCGAAGATCTCCTCGTATAGCTCAATTGAAGAGCGCTCGCTGGCAATTGTTTTATATCATCTGCAGGCTCGATGCCACGTAGGAATTGCCTTCGATGTTGCGATGACAGAGCCTTCGCTTTGCCCCTACTGTGATCTTCGATCAGGTTGCTCGGCGGACGGTGAGTTTTGGTATAGCTTTGGTCTTTTATCGACGTCAGGATATTGGAAGGACGATTGTTCGGGGGTATGCTGTGAAGTATGGGCTTGGTTCGTCGGTTCGAGGTAACGTGCGTGGACTTCGTTATGGGTTTTTGTCGGAGGATATGATATCTCGCTATAGCTACACGACTGCCTTGACCACAGGGTCTTGTTCGACGATGTCAGCAAATTGCAATTGTAAAGACGTTACTTCGATCCGGTACAGGACCACGTTTGGTGATGAGCATCCGATAGTCTGGCTTCTGCTGGCATTGAAACAAGATCAAGCGCCGAAAGGAACAGCCGAGGGCTTCATGGTTCATCTAGTTCCCGGATTGGGTACGATTGGCCAAATTAACATGCTGTGTGGTGAAAGGTTGCACTGACGATAAATGGCGACTCACATGAGCATCTCGTGGGATGCGATGCTTGAGCTTTAGATTGTCTTTGATGCTGCTAGGCGGTAGACTCTAGAAGACATCTCTAGTCGTTGTTCCACCATGTATCTTCGGTTCTGGTGACGCTCCACCGGACACACGATAGACTGGGTAGGCATGTCTGTGGTGCGTAGTTCTTGACAGCAATCTGGAAGGGAATTGAGCGTCCTTTGAGGCAATAACAATGCAGTGGATTGAGATCGCGAAAGGAGTTTGTTGGCAGCAAGGTTGCCTCATGGTCAACGGCCTGGTCGTTATATCGGGATCACGGCGTATCTGATACCTGAGAAACAGCGGCGTAAGTTTCGCAGAATACGGTGTGGTGTTGTTTGAGCTTTGGCAGTCGATGTTGATGTCTTGGGCCCCGGTAATGGGCTTCACATACCATACCTTCAGCTCTCCAGAACTTAGCTGGCTCTTGCATCGCGTTGAAGGTATACACGGCGGACTGGTCGTTGGGTCAAACTACTAAGGGTGAGATGGCGAATGGAGTTTGGTGGTCGGCGATGGAGGCTGTGATCCGTGTTCGGTGGTCAGTTACAAGTAGACGAGGACGGGGAATGGAAGTGAGAGGGAGTGAGTTTTGTGCGAAGAATACCGTTGAGTAGACGGGTACATATGACATTTCTTATCATACCTACGGAAAGCCCTAGAGAACACTGTCCGAAAGCCATTCCCATGAGAGCATACGGTACATATGAGCGGTTACGGTGTTTATCGGAACTGATTAGGTATCTTGGCTGTCGCGCAAATTCCAGGCGCCTGTAACGGAAAGGGCTTCGTGACATTGCCTGAACAAAGGCCATGGCGAGTATACATAACGGTAAATGCAGTCGAAAAAGTTTCCATCCATGATCTGGCGTGTTGCTTTGCGTTGCGTTGCGTGGTGGTTCAATGAGAAGGAGAAGTCGGTTTGAGTTTAGTGCAGGTAGATCTCCCGCTGGTAACTGCATCCACGATTAGATCGGAACTGACTAACTAGATAGGGTAATCAAGTTAACCCGCCACAAGGTGGCGGAGCCATTACAGTTGTCTGTCAAGTAGAAGTGGCCCACAAAAATCACACTGTAGGGTAGGTTCTAATTGACTGCGCAATATGGCGTCATTTAAGATGTGTACAATCTCTACAACTAAACCGATTAGCATGTTGATTTCCTTTTGGTACTGGTTACGCGACTGTGCGATTCGTGATAGCGTTACAGTTCTACATTGGATTGGATCCTTTCTTGGTGAGCCTGAATTGCATTGCTTAGTTAACTGCGGACCATGGGTCAAATGATAATTCAAAGCGGCTTCATAAGTACTACCTCTTACCTACTAGTAGGTAATGCTGGACACAACACCAATGAGGAAGTCTAATCCATCATTTGTGCCGAAAAATAGAAGCGCTTATCGGGACGATTGATGCATAGTCTACACTTGGACTGGTTTGAGAATAGGGACAGAGCGCTTATGGATGCTATGATAAATTCAATACACGATGTAGATTCTTTGGAAAGCCTGCTAACTCATTGGAGGTGTGTACAGTACGCACTGGCCTTTGTGCGCTGTGTACCTAGCACAAAACTCGCAAATTGCAGTGTGCAAGTCTATGACGCTATCGTTTCACAGGCGACAGGTATCTCCTGTGGACAAGGATGCCGCAGGGGTCGGGTGCGACATTTGCGCTCTGGCCTCAATCAAAGACCAGTCGTTACGGACGACCACAACAGCACCTGTTATCATTAGTACATAGACCACCTGACTGACAGCACAGCACTATTGCACAATTCCTCCCTCATCATTTTATACGTGCACTTGCTTACTATGTAGGTGAAGCGCGAATGCATCAATTCATGTGTCAACTAAAGTGCTGCTATCGCCATCCTATGCATCTATGAAGATGGTACTCTTGTGTCTGAACTTGGCCGTGTCTTTAGAAATGGTTTTTTAAAAGTTGTCTGTTCTCTTGGATGCTGCTTCGGCAATGCGATATCGCCGTGGTGGAGGAATACCTTTACGTGCTGTATCATCTTTGGTCGCAATTCTAGGTGTATAGGGGCCTGGTACAACTAGGTAAGGTAGGTATGGAGGTATGCATAGAACACAAGGCCGGATCGCGCAATTACGTGTGACATGACACTAACAGCTGCCTTGGCGGTAACAAGACTCTAACAGTGAATATCCTTGTACCTGGGATTTATACTTGTATAACTTCTGGCAGACACAGCACTTTTCGCAAGGTACTTCCCAGCCCCTTAGTAGCTCTACGCGGTACTTGTAGCCTCAACAAGGATGGTCAGCACAATTTTATTTCCCCACCTTCCATCCCTGCAGGCGTCCCTTACGCTAGCCGAGAACAATCAGCCCTGGAACTTCCACTTCACAGGAAGCTTCACTGAGAGCTTTAGCTGAGATTGCACAACATCCATGATAAAAGGCGACTATAAACTCATTAAAACTGGATCAAAGGATAAGTATGTAACTCTGTGGGATCTTGAATACTCTGCTGGTTAATGTGTGGCTGGCTGACGACGCGGTCTATAGACCGTATTCCTGACGCGTCGCGATAACGATAACCGCGCGACAGATTAAGCGGGCTAACATTATTCCGAGCAGCAAAAACTCAAGGCAATTGATCTTGCTTGTTGATCATCCATCAATTGCCGGCATGCCGCTTCCACCCTAGGGTAGGTGTCATAGCTTTCAACCACCACATTGAGAAATCATCATAGGTAGCTATTACGGATAAAAATGTCATTGGCAGCTGGAAGTCATCACATTTTGAAAGCAAAGCAACTGCATTTTGACTACCACGGCCTGAAAATTCAATGTAGTTCATTGCGGGACCTCAGAAGTAAAGATACATCATGACTGACGTGCTAGCTACCCAAAAAAATGCCATTGAAAGTAAAAATTCAAGAACATGTAACTTGCCCATGATATCGATGATGAAGTTGGGTCTGAAACCCAACAAGACTGCAAAACACCGCTTTACTTTGAGGTTTGTCCGTTGTTTGGTGCATGACCAAGTTCCATCCAAGATTTGTTCAACTTGAGTAGCGTTTCGTTGAAAGACGTGCCTGGAGCGCACAGAGTCATGTCACTGTAAATAGTTTAGGCGATTTCAAAGACGACTTGCTTTTGTCAGGGACGGGTGTGATAACAGGGACACCATTTGGAGTGAGGTAACGCATCAAATTTGGGGGAAAGAAAGCACGCCTGGTACGACGAAGAGTCAGATCACAGTCGGCCAGGATATCAGAATATCGTATTGATAGCATAACTGGATACTATAGGTGAATTTCGTAGGGCATCATCTAATAAATATCGTCTAGTCTGACATACGCTAACCCCTTGTCTATTGGATATATCTCTTCTTTGTGTCGCAGCCATACCCTCATCTATATTAAAGCATTTGTAAAGCCTTCGCAAGTTATTCCCCCAGAGCACTATACTCCCTGTCAGCTTGAATCCCCCTGCGTAGGTTTTTATTCTCCTGGTAGAGATGGCCAATCAAACTGGTCAACTTCGGTCGTGTTGCTTCACAATCGCAACTCTCGTTCACTGTAACGGAGAGTTCCCCCTTGATTCGTTTGTGTCAGGCAACTCCACTATATGGAAAACCATATAGTAAAGGCGGCATTGGGAACTTGATCCCTAACCTTGTAGCCTGACCTTTCTGGGTTTTTGTTTCCATAAATAGTTGTCGGGCGAGATTTGACTCGTTGTGTCGTACAGATGTCTTATCATGACTTTGGGATAGTGGTCGAGACTTGGAGTTGGTGATGGCTGGTGAGTACGACAGACGGACTGGATGAAGATCGAAAGGGCTAAAGAACATATTAGATATCCGACGTGGAAAGAGCACACAACACTCACTATGGGGACTTGGGGCAGATGTGTCGCCTGACTGCTTGAGAGTAGATGTATGCAATTTAGGAGATATATACTCCAGTAGACAGGCCGTCTCCACGAGTCTTCATATCAGTTGATATAATTAAGAGGACGAAAAGACAAGACTCAGCCTCGGGAATAATAACGGGTGTTGTATGGTGGATCGTTCGCATGAGAGTATCATTAGTTAAAGATCCATCGCAACCAACTCGTGCCTTAGTTGATGTTGTGAGCTTCATGAGCAGTTCACCCAATGAGTTGTCGGGCACAGAAGGCGATAGTATTGGTGTCGGGTTGATTGAGTGAAACAGGCTCAAGCCAGGGCGCTAGTACCTCGCACTGCCTCGATGATAGACACGTATGTCTGTTTCACATGTGCTGTAGCTTGTGGGGGTTGATGTGATCAAGTATGGTATTGCTGGCAGGAAAGGCAATAGCCAGTACTTGAGGTTCAGGAGCTCATTCAGTGCCGTTAAGACTGTGTAACGGTAGCTAACCTGTTGCGAACGATGAATGATAGGCCAGAAAAAACTTCGCCAACGTCTTGGATGGCCAAAGAGATGAGAAATGGATCAATTATAAGCGTCAACTTGACGATAGTGACCAAGAGACGATCTTGTGCATGTAACTTTGGACCCATAGCCTTGAATCCTCGGCTCGAGCTTCAGCAGTCTCACTAGCACCCTGTCGTTCGGTGTCGCTGTCTTTGAGAGCACTGCTGACATGACAAACTTGGGTGCCCTGGGAGCGAGTTCCCACAGTGGCAGGCCTGGGCATTCTTGTCACATCGGTGATGATGAGCATAAACGTGTCGTATAGCACCGACCGGAGTACAGTACTCGTCGATATCGCGACCGGACTGGTTATTGCCTGGTAAGGCTATTAGCAGGAGGGATCATAAGACCAAGCTTAAACGGTAGTAGAGAGGACGTGTAGATAACCATACTGAGAATAAGATTCGTAACAGATGATGTTCCCCTTGCTCTTGCCCACTACATTCTGCACCAACATTTCATCGTTAGACACGACGAGGAGTGAGTGTCCACCAGGAGCAAGCCGGTGAGTGCTTGAAGGCGGTGGTCTTTTGCGAATAAAAGTGACGCAGGGAGGATTGGAGTTGGAGAGGTGGTGTCAGGTGCGAGCTTGAGCTTGAGGAGGGAGGGAGATGATGATACGGAGAGAAACTGACGAATGCGACAAACTGAATCTCGGTGATTCGACCATGATGGATGCCTGCTAAGCGTGAGGTGTGGGGCACACTCAGCCTCAGGCGCTAATCGTGTGTGGCTATCTCCCTAGTAGGTAGTCATGATGGGAGCAACCATGATCAGAATTGAGTAGTTATGATGGGAACATCAGGCTGCCCGAACAAATATTATAGGAGAGAAAATATTATCTATGTTTCATAAGGTTTCACTGGGGTACCGACGGGCGCCATTCACGCCTTGCCATCGCCAGGCAAAATGAATGTCTGCATGTCCTTGTAACTCCAGTTGACGTACCCCTTCATTAAGATAGTCATGGCCGATAGGGGATACTTGTACCTTGTTGGTCTAGTAGAGAAGATAGCTCAGGACGCCCGGTCTCTACGTCAAAGACGGGCGGATGTGAGTAGAGTCTCATAGTTTTTCAAGCATCCTTGATGACTGATACAGGATGTGATGATGGAGGGCGAAGATAGATTAAGTGTTGGGAATTGTGGAAGCGCTCCATGCGGAGCAAACACATCTGTAAGCATAGCACTCTCTTCAACCTTTTCCCTTCCGCTTTTTAGTCATTTAAGCTTCAGTCTTTGCGAGGACATTGAGCGGCTACAGTCACTCCCACATACTCTCACTCACCTGTTTCGGCCTCTGTCCGTTTCTCTAGTCAGCTTTTATAAGTCGAAGCATCCCAGTGATCCTGGTGGGTGAGCTCGACGTATCGCGGTAACTGCGATGATGACGGTATTGCCATTGGACGTGCTGGGCACTCGTTGACTATCTTAGAGACTCTTAGTGTCTGTCTACTATGGCATATGATTCGTATACCAACAGGGCGAAAACGCTAAGTACTCACGTTATGGTGTTGTGTATATGGAGGTTTTGATTGAGTGAAACTGGCTGACCAGCCAGAGCGCCACAATATCAATGCACCGCAAGGCTGAGTAATACCGCGCGACCTGAAATCCGAGCCCTTTGACGGTGGATTCTCTGAATAGGCATGGCTGCGGATAGGATAGAAAGTTGCGCTGATTGTTTATTAAGACACTTTGCCGTTGGTGTTTCTTAGATTCGATATCGAGTTCGAGCTTTAAGGGTTAGACCACCAGAAGGAGCAAGCTAGTCTAGTATAATTGCTCCGAGGTTATTGGGCGGTTTCAACGACATTCCGTATGCTCTCGACGTGACTCAGAACCCTACGGGGAAACAAGGTCTATGTAGATCGAGGCGTTCTGGTCGCGGATAGGTACTTGGTATCGCCAAGTAGTATAAGGAGGAACGTGGCCGTTTATCTTTTGTTCATCAAAGCCAGTCCGACGGTAGAGTTTCGATTTGGGACCTTTGTTGCTCACGATCGAGATCTTCAATACCGTAACAAAGAAAACGGACCAGGCTGACTTAAGTCATTAGCACTATGTTATTGGCGAGAAGCAAAGATGGAGCAATTAAACATAAACTTCTCTTAATGAAAGTGGTTCGCGTTATGTATATTTATGGAGTCGTCTTACGTGCTCATAAAGGCGAGGACAGACGGATCGGCCATGTCAGGGATTCTCGACGGTAACAAGGCTATGCAAAGCTACTAGTTTGTCAGCACATGCCAGAAAACACTGATATAAAGAAATGCGTTCTTGGTGAACTCTGATAAATGCAACGTAGAGGACCTTGGTGAACTTTGCCGGATTGAGATAGGCATCTCGATGGCGATGAGGCTGACGACAGTGTTGTAGTAGGTTTGGGTGGAAGGGACAACTATGATTCCAAATTAGAACTATCGTGATTGCCTCCAGGGGACAGCTCAGTAGCATAAGCTTGGCAGCATCAGAAGACCTCGAAGAACCTACAGTCACCAAGACATACTTGACGCCACTAGCAGGTGACTCACGATCTGCCTTCCTCCAGCTCCCCCGAGTCCTCCCGCACGCGCTGTTGAAGGCCAGTAGATACAGGGCTAGCTCCGGAGACTTGGTGCCAGGGAGATGATTCGGGCGATCTGAGTATCGACACGGACGTCAATCGCCCAGTGGCCACCTCGAGGTCATGGTTCCCAGGATGTCGAAGTTTGTCTACCAGAGACCATGTCGTAATCTCCGGTCAGTCACGGAGGTGACCGCCGCTGCGAGTGGCTCTTCACTTGTGAGCAAAATTCAAAGATCAAAGTATTGTCGACATGCGATTCGGACGGGGTCCGCCTTCTGTGGAGACGTTTAATGGCCAGACGTTGACCAGTGTACCAGTTTCGTGGTCGTTGGCTACGGACTTGAGACAAGCCAACTAGCCATGTTCAGAGTGGACTAGCGAGCTTGCTTGTGTCAAGTCTTCCTCTTGGTGCTTGGACCCAAAGAGGATGGGTACAGGAAAAGGCCTACTTAGTCGAAGGAATTGCTTACAGATGGTTTGACTTGGTCGAGCTGTTGTGATTGATAGCGTCGACGAAAGCATCACTAGAGGCAGAGTCAATTGCTAAACCGGAAACGTGATGACGGGAGAATTTACAAATCCAAGCTTTGATGAAGACAAGCGAAGTCCACCAGCGAATAATGTTCTGCTGGATTCATTCGTGATTTGGTGCTCGGTATATCGGCAACTATTACGGCTAATGGCAACCCGCGATGAGGCGTGCAGCATGTCGGTTACCGTGGGTCGGAAAGCGACACGAGCATGTTGAGCGAGGCACAGGGGCGCATGTTGTGTGCAAGCACAAAGATGCGTTACAGCACTCCAAGATGAAAGAGGGGTAGGAATCTTGGACAGGAGTGCTTGAGAGGGAATCCAGATTCGCCGCCACCGGATGCGAAGCGGGTGCAGGCTCTCGAAGATCTCATGAATGCAACAGTAGCCCAGAGATCACCAGGATTGAGATGAAGCTAGCCCAACTCATAGGATAGATTGTGAGAGTGTCCAGCCAAGAAAATGAACCTTGTCTGTTACTGAAATGGGAACAAATGGAGCTTATGGACTCGCCCTTGTCTAGTTTTGCTCGAAATTCCTGACGTTTCTTGTGCTGGAATGATGAATCATGGCATTGGTTCGTTCCCTTTCGTCACAGAAGTGACTGTCAAACAGTTCATGGGGCTCGAGCAGGGTGATCCGGTTGCTCTCTTTCGGTAATGTCTCAAACGTTGTGTCGACTCCGATCGATATAGTTGACAGCCTTTCTGCGAACTCAGGAGGAGTGCGGATGCGTAAGTCTCTGCCGTGAACTTGGGGGTGAGTTCATTGCATGTGAGAGGATATCTCACAGTGGCTGAACTAACTCTTGTGCGGGAAGCCCTGTGCCAGGCGCAGAGCAGGTGACGTAACCAGAGAAATCAAACCCGCTGCACTAACTATGAGTCCGCACTACATAGCCAGTCACTCTGTGTACTTCACCGAGTCCCAAGACGGATTATATGCCTTCTTCAGTTCACTCCATAACCTATCACTTCATACGGTGCTTGTTGGACTCTGATTTTTGACTTGTCCTTTTCGTTCTCTATCGACGCCCACTCGAGCCCTCTGGTCTTAGTTGAGGAAAGTGTTGCGAAGGATGTGTAAGTGGAGTGATACTTATCTCTCATCTGGCTTAGCATTTATGAAACGATCTTGGTAGAACGAAACATGTATCAGGAGACGTATTGAGTCTGGTAAGTTCAGTATTCATAAACGTGGCCACATGTAGTGATAAATGAGAAATCGTTATTGATCGCAAGCTATCTCCCAGGGAAAGAGGGCCTATAGAACCGGACCATACAAACGCAGAGTATTGTTTTGACTTACTCGTCGTAGCAATGATGTGGTAGAGACGCCGGAACTGGTAGCCGACGGTACGATGGCAGACCTTTGATACCCCCTTATGGTTGTCCAGCAACATGCGGATGACGGGCAATATGGTCTTCGTAATAACGCTCTTGACCCGGAGCGACCTTGCGCCAAGTCTGAGCGCAAATCTAAAGCGTTGCTCCCTGGGATACTGAGCTGCACAACGTTCCCAGCATCATACGAAAATTTGTGGGCCACTAGGTTGGGCTATAACTATACGTCATCACGAGGAGGATTGATGGTGGTTTACAGTTTCGATTTGGTCATGACAAAGGCTTAATACTACAAAGTGCCATCATAGCACACGCCACAAATTCTATTATACAATTGGGTGGTGAAGCCCTCTACTCGTCACAACTTTCCAGAAAGTCTACTGCTCATCCAAAATACCCAGAGCACTAAGAGTGGACTTCCAATCACCTTCAATGTCGTCTTGAGCCCTGGCTCGCTCCAAGGCCTCGTAGGCCGTCTAGACCTGTTCGAAAAGGCGTTGCGCCTCTGCAACCTTGACCTCAGCTTTCAGCCTGTCCACCTCAGCATTCTGAGCTCTTTCGACTCGGCGGGTGGCCTCGGCAACATGATTCGCGTGTTCTACTGCCAATTCCGTACCTTCCACAGCCCTTTTCTGGTCGGCCAGAACGGACATGATAACACGACCATGAGCCTCTGACTCTTCGACGCTAGAGTTGTGGGATTGCTTTAAGGCTTCGATACGCTCCTGACCCGCAGCCAGAAGAAAAGCATTTGTATTCGAAATGATGGTAAAGCGGCCACTGTGAAGTTCGTTACAATCCACTTCAATACCACTGTCTCATCGTTGATTGTTGGAGAGAGGAAGAGACGCGAGATGTTCTCGAGTGATCTGGACCTCGTTCGCCTTGGACTGTACCACTTTATCGACGCCTTCCTTATTCGCCCGAGTTAGGCGAAGAACCTCATCTGCCTTTTTCGTAGTATCGATGGCATTGTCAACCTTTGCGACCGCTTCAGCTTGTCGTAAGCGCACGTCGTTAATGTCTGCAGCTAGGAGGGTGTTTTTGATGTAGGTTCGCGCTGACGCCTCGCCTCTAAGGCTGTTGAAGTATCCTCATCCAGCAAAAGCGGTCGTTTGTCGCGTGAAATTGTCTCGATATGGCGGCTGCTTGACTGGTAAGCCTGGGGTATTGTTGTCAACCCAGTCAGGTGTGATTGGGGTTGAACCACAAGAAACATTCAGCTCTAGGCCAGGACCTGGCAAAAGTCTTTTATGTGCACTACTAGTGTCTACGTTGACAGCAGCTTAAGGCATACTGACAACAAACCTAGACGGGAAATCAGCCTCAAATGGCCATTACCTTTCAACAAACATTCGACTGCTAGAAATCTCTGTCATCTGCTCTCCATCATTTTCTATCCCGACCCAAACAGCCTCCCCGCTCAGCCGTTGATCACAGCCAGGACATCTACTCTGAAGCCCTCCAAGAATGCTTCCTTAATGTCGAGAGAATGGCCCTCTTCTCCATGCTACTCACCTAAGTCACTAGAGCGGTTAAATGTGGTGTTCCACGGCTTGAATCGCACTACCTGAACTACATCCTGAAAATCGACAACGAGAAAGCTTCGATTGCAGAAAGAACTCTCAGGCTATACCGAAAAGAGCTTCCAGCCACCGTCAAACCAACACGTCAGCCACCGTCTTCGGACTTACACAACTCGCCTTTAGGAACCCAAAAATGATGCGCTTATGTTCTGAGCAGCAGAGTTCAGCACCTGGTATTCAAGGGCTTTGTTTATTTCAGCGCCTCTATACTGGATGAAGTTGGAGATAGAGAAAGCCTAGATGGGATATCTCGTAAAGTTTAAATTGGATTTAGGAACTTCCCAAGCTGTCCCGAAAAAGCTTCTCACTATTGCGCAAACATCGAGTTTAGCCGATGACTGCAGCAAGCAATCTTGAGTTACTCTTTAGGGGGGAATCCTTTCGTCAGTTACAGTCTCAGGATCGGAATATCGTTGCTGATATTGCGATAGTTGTGCGCCTTCGTGTGGATATGTCGAGAATACGCACCAGACACGACCGAAGCAGGAATCTCGAGGCGTCCCGAATCTCGCCATTATACGAACAGCGGTCAATCAGAGTAAGACTCTCAGCCTGTTCTATTCTAAAATGACCCCCTCCTTATCGCTCGAAAACCGCTTAGCTCTAGGGCCGTCCAACTTATCAAAGTGACTGCAGAATGCAGACTCCGACCTCAGGCTTGTGAATTTCTGAGAATCAGAAGCATACTAAGCCACCACCTGCGGTAAGTGTGCCCTAAGGCATTCCAGAGAGACTGTGTTACGTCGCCTTAACAACGCTCAAGTTAAAGGTCTTTACCGAGGGCCACGACGAATTTGTCTGAGGTCAGTGTTGATTATGTTGATTCTGTCCTTCGATTTCCGTCTTTCAAGTTTCAGTTTTTAGAACAAGAAAGCTCCGGAATGTCTCGAGGAGCGCAAGCAAATTTCCTACTATTTTTGTAGGAGGGCTCAGAGAATAGAGCAAACTCGGCAAATATGAGAGCGAGGCAACTCTTGTATAATCCACAGCACCCAAAGAACACTCGTAGGCAAGTCTGGTATCGAACCAGAAGTACCACTAGAGTCCACCGAGGGGCTCGGCGTCCGGACGCCCCGAGTGTCGCAGAGCAGTCCCAATTTCTACCATACAGCATCCATACCGAAAGACCCATGCTGAGATCGGATATGGTCAACTGTTAACTGCGACGAAAGTACCCACACCGGCCTTATATGCACGTGAACAGCAAGACCGAATGCACGGGATCTGGTCAGGATCCGGGATATTGCCTTCGTGCTAAGTGCGGATTGCGAGCGAGCCGGACAGCAACAGAGAAATCTGCGCCCGCTTCCAAGTGACATGGTCGGGCTTCTGCTTTGAAGCCCATGAAGGTTAGTAGATAAGCCTGCAACGACAAAGCACGTAAAGCAGACAAGGCTGTCAGAAAAGGAACTGCAAACACTATACAAATTGTGGGCACCACGATGAATACCAGGCAGTCCTCTTCTCATCGTTGCCCACACTAGGCAAACTCTAAGACACCCCAACCTTACCTTTAAAAGACAACAAGTATCATGACAACAACGATAGGTTGTCTCAATACTACCATCCCTCCCATCGCAACCACTTATCTATATAAATACTAACAACATCATACACCAGGGGCTCATATAAACAACTACCGCCAAGTCCGATACACCTTCCTTGCAAGTCTTCAGCCCGTGACCCAGAGATCCTGGGAAAGGCGGCAATAGAGAACTAGCCATTCATTTTGGGCAGGCGAAGTCCAGTGTCTCTGGCCGGAATCCTATGTCAGAGTTCCAGCAATTGTACTGACCTCAGTAATCAGTAGATATGTTGCGTCATTGATAGTGACTTGCCTTTGTATTTTCCATCAGAGAAAACACGATTGATCCTTCCCATTGACCTCTTTCTAGATGTCTTACAACCTCGCCAGAATTCGCATCACAAAGCGCGTGGCTTCTGGTTGAACGAGTACTTGCGCGGCAGGACCTAGGCTTGCTTTTGAAAACTTTGTAGAACAGGGCTTATAATGCGCGGCTTTGTTGACAATCGTATCCAGAGCACGGTACTTTCGACTCGTCAATCCGATCATAGCCAAGCACCATTTGATACTGGACCCCCGCCTTTTTCTGTTCTCGCACAGCATTTACAAGGGAAAAGACTTAGAAAAGACAGCAAACCTAGAGTATTCGAAATCAACAAGTTGTTCGCTCGTTGGAGCACAAAAGGAACTTTTCCGTAGTAAGTGAAAGCTTTATCCCGCCCGATGGATATTGGACTGACTGGACCTATAATTGGTATATCTTGTAGATGGATCTAGCCTCAGATTGCTTCTCTGGGTCACAACATCAGCCCTACATCTTTTGTTATCAGATGGAGTACGATGGCCTAAGCGCTTTACTCATAGTGATTTAGACTGCCCTTGGTTTGCCCGAGCTTTTGCTGGACTTTAAACGTATGGCTCATGATCCCACTCTTCTAATTCCTTTGTGTAACAAATCCATAACTTTTCCGGATGCTGCTGTGCCTTTAGCCATATGTCCCGAAGACTTATACCCTCCCAGCAAGCAGCATAAAACCATGAGTTAATGGACCAAATGGCTACCTTAACACGCCCTTGGTATTTCTCCCCGTTAAATACAGTTTCTTCTTCCGAACTGTCCCAGTCTGTATCATATGCCCAAACCCAATAAGGATCAAGATCACCACTAGCTTCTGTACGCTGGAGATTTTCCTCGGAAGTCAATTCAATAGGAATGACGATAAAAGCATTCCGTAGAATTCCAGCACTCAAGAGATCGTTATTCTCTTCTCTGTATTCTCTGAAGTGTCTATTGCGTAATTAGTACATGCATTCTTTGCTAAAGCCATATTTTGACTTACTTTCGCAAGTCGTCATCTTCTGCCATATTCTCGTTGGGATAGAACGTAGGCCACTTCTCAGTTTCCAGTCCACGCAAAGTAGACCTGTTGCCATAGCCCTGGCAATGGATACTGTCCCAGGTTACTCTGTTTGGCAGAGATAGATTGTTAATACCACTCCAGACTGAGTGCCAGTTATTTCCATGCTTCTGTTGGACCTTTCTGGACATGTAGTAGATAAAACCAAACTCTTCTTTAACCTTAAGGATATTTTGTATCCAGGCTGGCGGCGCCGGCGATACGCGCTTCCAGATTCGTTCTAGAGTCTTCTCGTATCCCTGCGGTGCCAAGATGATTTGCCTCGTTCGTTCGTCTTGGCAAAGTTGTAAGAAGGGTTCCATGGATTGCCTGTATTCCTGATCCACCTGTGCGTGTGCCTCATCTGAAAAACGTTCAATAGCCGGAATCATCCATTGAGCGTTCCTCCGAGCTTTCCTAAGTTCATCATCCCGCATAAGCTCTTTGGCACGGGCGGCAGGGGTTTGGAGCTGTTCTTCACGAAGGCGTTCTTCGTAGATCTCTTGTAGTGTAGCACTACCCCCATCGACATAATATATGTCGCAATAGACTAGCTTCCAGGCATCTAAGCGTAAAGGCCGAGGACTTTCGTCAAAATCTGCAATAGAATGAACCAAGGTGAAACTCGCTCTTGCGACATCGTTGGTGATACGTTCGACCATTAAATGCTCGTCACGGTCGTAGGTGGTTCGGCCAAGGAGGGCATATTTCAGCGGTTCATACGCGATAATTTCGGAGGGATCAGTCAAGGCCACTTGGACGAGGTCCCGGCCTGCAATGAGTTCCTCCAACTTCTGGGCCTCCTGTTCTCTTTCGGCGATTACCCTGACCCTGGCATATTCTTCTGCGGCAAGATGTTGGAGGCGTTGACGGTGCTCAGTTGAGTTAAGATGCATTAAGCTCCTACAGAGCTCTAGATTCTGGTCCATCGTAGTTGTTAACACGGCGCTCAGCTGTGTTGTGTTGGTAAAGTTGAGGCTGTAGGTAAGTGAGTGAATCGCGAGAGATGAAGGGGATTGAATTAGTGGCATGTTTTATTTCATTTCAAGAAAAACCCCACCATGTGGACCAATGCCTACGCAAAAAGGAAGCTCTGACTCATGCATGGATTATTAAGTTCATTCGATTTTCCTCTGTACTATTGCGTTAGCATATAGACGACAGTGCGCCGGTTCTAGTGACTGAGTTACCTCAAATTATTTAAAGAATAGCCATCCTGATATTGTTATAAATAGGAAGGATCCCATAAAGAGAAGATACGATCGCCAGTCAGGATTGCTCTCGAGTATATCCACGTTCATACCAAAAAGGCTCTACTGCTTTGTTAGAACCCTCGACCTCTTCAGATATAGCATATCATCATACCGCAGCAAACATAGCTGGCAGGAAAATAAACTGAGGCTATCAGTACTTGACCATAGTAGTAACTCGGGGCTAAGGGTTATATACCGTAATCCAGCTGAGTCGTTTCATACTGGTTGCTAGGCTGATCGATTTGTGAGCTTCATTGACTGAAACCCAGGCAAATTCCTGTTTTGTTAGCAGCGATTAAAAAGCAGGTGAGATTAACTGACCAACTGCAGTAGATCCCTAACTGTTTGATCCAAGCTTTGCAGCTGTTGGCCTACGTCGGCAAATGCATTTATTTCACCAATTATTTCCTGTTCCTGGCCTGCGCCGTACTGTCGACCTAGGTCCACGGTAAATTGCCTTGCATCACGGACCTGGCCTTGAAGAGAGCGGCGGAGCTTAGCGATGTGCAAAGCGTTCTGGGCCAAATGAGATATGGTCCCTGGGCTTTTTCCATGAGACTCTAGCTGATCGAAGCGCTAGCCATAATGGTTAATCGCAATAACCGTCGATTATTTTTCATGCTGACTTACAAGACCAGACAGATAATGCTCGAATTGATCACACAGATCTAACCACCTCCTCGTTAAGTGGACCAGGAATTGCTGAAAGAGTTCGATACCATCATCGGGAATCCAGCCATCTTGTAGCATGCTGTAGTACTGGTAGTCTTTTGTCTTCTGAGGAGATCCACTAGATTTTTCGAGGTCGTCCGAAGTCCACCCAACTCCGCAGCCTTCCCAGATGATTTGACCCAACGTAAAGTTTGGCACTTGCGCAATCGCGAAAGCTCTCGATCCTTTACTGTCATAATGATGGTGGGAGTCGAATGGATTTGGGTCTTCTGAATTTGAGAACGCTGTGGGGGATGGCACCCCCGTCCCATGAGTACCCTGCATGCTTAACAACCAGATCCCTACTGGGGCAGCACATTATGTGTGTCGACCCCAGGAGGAATCCACTCTGGACAGCCATGCAATAGCGCGGAGCCCGTCACCCTCGAACCCATTGATCAGCCTCATGGCGTGCCTGTTGCCAATGGCATGACCAAGGATTGTAGCCACTGGCTCACTCACGAAGGGAGTCTCAGTTGTACGCAGATTTGCCTCGCATACGAAGTTTCCATCAATCTCTTCACAGAGATCAACCCATCTCTGAACAAAACAAGTTGCGACGCAGATTTGGTTCTGGGTAATGCTTATTGTCTTAAGCCAGTCGCTGGTTGGGATCGGCCTGCTCCAGCCGAGAGTATCACTCCTGGAGTAGCGACTACAACGACCAAGGCTGCCGCAGGTACCAAGACAGCGACGGCTACCACTTCAGTCATACACATTTCTACAAGTGCGCCATCTCACAGCCCCGAGCAGCCTGGTATCATCGATGGTTGTGACAAGTGGCACTACGTTGACAACGGAGACGGGTGCTATTCTATTGCTGAGAAATACAACATTAAGCTGTCTAACTTTTACAGCTGGAACCCTAAGGTTGGCGATGACTGTTCTGGTCTCTGGCTACATTACTATGTCTGTGTTGGGGTCAAATCATGAGCAGCAATAAGTACGTAGTACTGAGGTTTTTATTACTCATGCTCGCTTATGGCTATGATTTGCAGAGGGGGGGGCGTATTATTATCAGATAGTGCTGAACCTAGTGAGCATGAGCTCCGAGTCTTGACCGAACTTGACTTGCATTTATTTAATTGGCTATATAAAGGTACACTGACTACAGACCCTTTAAATTGAAACCACACAACCAATTCTTGTTATTTTTTTCTCTTATTTTTCACACCGGCGACGACATGTCTCTGTCTCTCATCCCCGAAACTGAATCACCCTATCAAAGATTCAGGATCAGCCCAAATGATGAATTCATTGACCAAGATGAAGAACCTGACCGAGTATTCATGACGATGACTGACCGAGATGGCTCTATTCTCTATGAAAGCGACTGTTTGCCTCTTCTAAACGAAATCGCCCGGCAAAACGATCTTGAATCACTGAAGCGCTATTTTATCAGTGCACCTTGGGCCGTTCCACGGCTTCCGGATGGTGAGGAAAACCTCATTGAAGGAATCGATCTCTTCCTCCTGGCTGTCAAAATTGGAAGTCTCGATATACTTCAATGGCTTCTAACCAACTCCATGAGAGATACCGATTTCACCCAACCAATAAGATTCAAAAGTCGAGGATTCCAGCTGTTAAACGAAGCTGCCAGATACGGTCATATAGAGACCGTGCAATTTTTACTTAACCATCAGCCACTATATGCGAGCATCCAAGATCGGGACACTAAGGGCTACACTGCCATATTGTCAGCTGCGGATGTCTATTCAGACAGATATGTCCATAAAGTCGAATGGGATAAAGTCTGCCTGGAGAATAACGCGGCGATTATTAATCTGTTGCTGGATCGAGGTGCCTGCGCCTCTGATACTATCCTCCCGATCAATAATCTTGAGGAGATTCCAGATACTATTCTGACTCTAGTTGTAAAGTGGGCAGGTCCTGACTTGATCAAAAGACTTATTGATTGCGGTGCTGATGTTCATGCTACCGTAACAAAATGGACAATGGATATAGGTCTTACAACCAGTTTCACTACTGTTTCTGGGGTCAATGCGTTAGCTATCGCGTGTTATCATGCAAACTTCACAGCAGCCAGAACTCTGATTGACTGTCGAGGTGGTGGGGTCGATGCCCTGGGTATGGCGTGCTTCCGAGACAGTTTAGGAGGCCTTCCTCTCCATTGGGTGACTCGGAATGAATTGTCAGATGAGTTGGAATATATCCCAGAATCAATCCTACGAGAAAGGGTACGGAACATCACTAGCCTTATTGGATTCCTCCTCGACTTAGATCCCACATCGGTCAATACACAAGACCGGGATGGATTTACACCTTTACATTATGCCACAGAAACCTTTGGTCGAAACAGCAAGTTATACACTCCAATCTTCGAACTTTTATGTAAGAGAGGCGGTGATGCCAGCATACGCAACAACAAAGGCGAAACGCCCCTTCATACCTTGTTTGGAAGGTATATGACCAAAGTACCCGTCGACCCAGCTGCGATATCAGTTTTGCTCGCCCATGGAGCAAAGGTTACAGACACTGTTGCTGGTAACACAGTCTTGCATATCGCAGCCGGAAACCTACATTTGGCTGATGCAGTGTCGTTGTTGCTTGATCACGGCGCTGACCCTGCGCTAAAAGATCCATCACAAGCGACAGCTGTCCATAAGGCTGCTTCTGGTAAAGCCTGGGTAGGCGGGGTGGGTTGCACAGGTGAGGGAAGAAGGAGATTGCAAGAGGATATGTTGGCGAGACTAGTGAAAGTTGGAGGGGTAGAGTTACTGGACCTACCAGATGCCCAAGGTCAAACTCCACGACAAATATGCCAAAGTAAAAGAGAGCAATGGAGAATTGCTGATTTACCTCATGAGCCCCCGGCGCAATCACGATTCACTGATGGGCGTTTGTACCCAGGATTTGGAAGGGGGCGGCCTGGACGTGGAAGGGCGCGACCCGGACGGGGGAGGTGTTGATGAGTCGGTTTGCTTATGTATGCAATTTAAAACAACGGATTGTGAGTTACGTCATGTGTAAGCACTGGAGTGACGATGCTGTTATCGTAAAGTTTATAAACTGTATGCCTCTGCAGTTATCTTTAACAGTAGGATTCTATAGCATATTAGCTAATCATCTCCTAGGCTAGCTAACTTGTTCGCTACTCACGTATTTAATAGACTGCAAGTGCTTTAGGTGCCACTGTTCTTTAAGGTAATTATAATCTTAATAATCCTCTTCGATCGAGAAGTACTACAAACTTCCCTTTTCTCAATTCATTGCATGGAACCCGGCTGTTGGCAAGGACTGCAGTGGCCTTTGGGCCAACTACTCTGTCTGCGTTAGCGTTAAGGGATATAAGCCATCCCCAGCAACAACCGCCCAGCCGCCTGCAACCGCAACCAAGGGCTCGAACGGCATTTTAACGCCTCTACCTATGCAGACTGGCATGGTCAGCAACTGTAAAAAGTTTCACACCATTAAGTCAACTACAAGTTGCGATTCGATCCAGAGCTATTATAAGATCTCGTTGGCAGACTTTATTAAGTGGAACCCTGCAGTTGGATCGAAATGCACCGGTCTCTGGACCAATTATAATGTCTGTGTTGGCGTGATTGGAGGTACTCCTACTAAACCAAGCAATGGCGTTACGACACCTTTACCGATTCAGTCTGGTATGGTAAGCAATTGTAAGAAGTTTCATCCTGTGGCTTCTACAACGACATGCGACTCGATCCGGAAGTACTATAAGATTACTATGGCTCAGCTGGTTAGGTGGAATTCGGCTATTGGCTCCAAATGTACTGGTCTTTGGGCGAAATACCATGTATGTGTTGGGGTGTAGAGAGATCTCAATGTGATTCAGTTAGGTATTACTAGATAGTTAAAGTAAGTGTGCAAAAGTCTAGCTTTTGACACAAAGTAATTACAAACTCTAAAGACATTTAAGTATATATTTAGCCTAGTTATTCTCTCACTATATTAGGCTTATGCTTTAGTCGATCTATCTCGTTGAGTATCTTGCGTATTAGCTTTGCTGAAAGTTGATTTGGGTTCAGTCAACATGTATAGTGCTTGCTACCTTGTTCGCACAACACTGCTTCAAGTCAGAATCAAATGCATTCTGCGACGGTTATAGAATACTGTGGCTCGAGTTACTATACACAGTCTTACCTTCATGCCCCGATAAACCTTCGTGGTCATGTCGTGGAAAGAGATAAAGAGAGTGAAAAACACTCCAATGGCGCTTTCATGGACGTGTGTATTGCCTGCCCCCTGTACTTTTGCATGAACTAACAGACTTTCAATGTCTCTAGATGAATACATACGCAAACCAACAGTTACATTCTTCACTTCCGGTACTCTGTTCCATAATGAGACCATTTTAAGATATAGCAACTAATCTGAGATTTGGTTAGGGTCTAGCTAGTACATCGCGAGTTCGTTGTGTTGCAACATCAATTTCTAGCTATAATTGTAAAGAGGCTCTGACCATCTTTCAACAATGAATTTAGGGATATACAACAACTCTTACGAAAAGGTCCCCGAGAGATCATCTGCGCCATTTCCATTGGGCAGCCAGTTCCGATCAAAGGCCCCAGCCTCTGGGTCGTACCAGACTTGACCCCACCTGGACTGGTCATCATTGGGCACTTCCTGGTTCGCGATACTGGGCCAGATCCTTACCAAGTTCTCCGTGGAGAACGCTCCTTGGCGCCGAAGCCACAGGCCCTATCAGATGCTTTATTAGTGACCAGTCCTTTACTGAATTCGTAACATACAGATACTTACAAAGCTATTGATCAATCGAGCAAGTCCAGTTGTTCGACCCTCTCCTCTTAGAGTCGCAAGTGACCTCGAGTAGTCGTGGCCTGGATACCATAGACCAGTATGCCGCCCATCGACGTAGCGGCAGTTGAAAGGTTCCACGCGAATGTTGTAGTTTCTCATGGAGACAGCATGTAGTATTCGAGCTTGCACCCTGACTTTTCACCGAACCATAGCCAAACTTGATCGATTATGACTAATCGACCAATGCTCCACTTGTCGGATCTCGAATGCCAATCCAATTTTATAAGTACCAACCGTGAGCCCGCGCATCTTGTAATCTCTATCCATTCATTTTTTCTTTCTTTGAACCCTTCATCCAGCTCAGCTACCATGGCTTTTCCTCTGTCCGAAACTGAATCACCCTATCCGAGATATCGCCAAGATCCAACCGAGGTCGATGCCAATGGAGACCAAGAAAACAGGCAACCGTCGCCACTGAGCATTATTGACCGGGATGGTTCTGTTCTTTTTGAAAAGACAGAATTGGACCTTCGAACAGACATCATTTGTCGAAATGATGTCGAGATGCTCCAGCAGTGTCTCAATGCTGCCCTTGGGCCATCGAAAAGCCGGGCCCTGAAGACTCTACTACGGATCCTTTCTTCGTCGCAGCGCAAAGTGGAAGGGTCGAGGCACTGCAAGCCCTTCTGGCTCACTACTCTAAAGTCAATGGTCCCTCTGAAAGAGTCAGGTTTCCAGATCGCAGAGTCGATTTATTATCTACCGCTGCCAAATGGGGCCGTATGCAGGTGGTGCGATTCCTCCTTGACAACCAGCCATTATATGCCGATATCCAGGAGCGAGGCAAGAATGGGGAAAGTGCGATATTGTCTGGTTCTGATACTAGAGGAACAAGAACTATTGATTACCTCGGCCACCAGGAAGTCTGCCTTGACAATAACGAGGCTGTGATGCACCTGCTACTTGATCGAGGTGCATGTGTTTCTGATTCCCTCACGAGGTATGATGACCGTCGAGAAGCTCAGGCTTCAGAGACTGTCCTTACTTTGGCTGTACAGTAGGCGGGTCCTGGGTTAATACAGAGACTCATCGACAGTGGTGCCGAGGTGCATGCCAAAATAGGATACAAGGTAGGCTTCATTCCACGCCTTGGATTTAAGGATCTGTCCGTGGATGTTACTGCGATTTCTGTCGCAAGTCTTCATGCAAACTTCAAAGCTGTCGAAGTGTTGATCAATAACAGAGGCAATGGAGTCGACATCACAGACATGACATCCCACCGCGATAGTCAAGGAAGGCTTCCTGTTCATTGGGCCAGTCAATGCCAATTGACCCATAGCCCCAGCGCAATCCCTGCCTCAAGGATTCCAGAGAATGCTGAAAGCGTCATGAATACCATCAAGCTTCTGCTGAATAACGATCCCAAAACAATCAACATCCAGGACAATGGTGGAAATACACCCTTGCACTATGCTGCTTTATTCTATGGTCGTCTAGGCAAACAGCACACTCCTATTATGAGATCTCTATGTGATAGGGGTGCAGATGCAAGTATATGTAATGTCTATGAAGAAACGCCTCTGCACATGTTGTTCCACCGCGGATGGGGTTACAGCCCTGTCGACACAATGGCTGTTGAAACCTTGCTCGCCCATGGTGCCAAGGCCACAGATGTCGAAATCTATGGAAATACGCCCCTGCATTACGCGGCCTGGTTCCTACGTCATTCAGATGCTGTATCGTATTTGCTCAAGCATGGCGCTGATGTCAACATAAGAAATTTGTGTCAAGAAACAGCGCTTCACAGTGTTGCCGATTCTCCCTACTGGGGTGACACCGCTCATGACGGGCGGACACCAACAAAGAAGGAGACAGCAGAGGAACTTTTCAAAGACCAGGAAGCAATGATGGCAGAATTGATCGAAGCCGGGGGGATTGAGATGATGGACCGGTCAAATCATGCGGGAAAGTCTCCGCGACACATTATTCAAGAGTGGAAGGAGCACGCAAGAGAGGCGCAAGCAAAACAGACAGCGATCGACAATGATGTACCTTGGTGCGATTGGCTGACAGTGAATTCTTCTTGGGATAATAGTGGTCGAGGACGACGCAAGGACGGCACTTGTATCAGTGGAGGAACGGGCGTGGGAATGGGAAGAGGAACGCAGCGAAGAAAAGATCTCTATTAGGCTACATACCTTAGCTCGGGCTACAGAAGATACAGAATTAGGCACGAGGTGATACTAAGCATACAGCGAGATAGTTTAAATTGAAAGATTGATATTCGGAGTTATCTACATTCAAAGATATGCTGAGGCTGTTAAGGTGGTCCATGTTTTAGCGGATGGTGCAATTGTGAAAAGGTTACTTAGTCTTCTTTTATATTAATGGCCTCAGTAAACCCCGTCGGTTTCCTATTCTTTTTCTTTTTATTTTCTTATATCCTATTATAGTGAATACTGGAGTATAACTATAGTGCTTATAGGGCTGCAGACTTCGTCGTCGTACGCGAGTAGGCATCCTGTTATATGCTGCGAAGGGAGTTAGCTATGTGGACCGAAGGAGAACAGGGGTCAATTGACTGACTGGAGTAACATATCGGGTTGAATAGGTTAAGGGATAAAGGAGGAAGAACCAGCTGTTATATATATAGCTGCTATAAGTTATAGTATATATATTATCTATTAAAGTTTAATTCTTTCTGAGGCACTTCGAAAAGTGGCTCAACAGAGTCGTCGTGGATGGCCTGGCGAAGGCATGGAACGGGAGGTTGTCACTGTGACGAGACATCAGTTTAACACACAGGCCGTTGAATTCAGGCTCGCAGCTTGGCTAGTCTCGTGTAAAACTTGGCCATTATCTACATGCGCACCGTCGTGAGTAGTCAGGTTTGCCAAGATGGAACGTGCGTCATCCTTGCTGTCGAGACACAAACGGCAAGAGATAGTAGTAGTGGGTGGCCGTGAAGGACGCACTGCAGAGGGGGATCTCAACTCAAGAAGAACCTGAAATGTTCGAAGAACTTGGGTTGAAGGGAGAGCTCATAAGGAGAGACGGGCTGGAATTGACTCTGGGGCTTCGATCAGGGACAGAACTGATGAGAAGCGGGATGTTCTGAAACTAGAGAACGCGTTGGTGTTGATGTGTTATGATGAGAAGAGAAAAGGAGTGAATGGAACATTGCAGGCGGAAGGATGCCGTTTGCAGTAGTCCGTACCGAAAGCGTGCTGAATGGTGACCTAATCTCTGGCGAAGAACAGAACTCGCCTATCCCTATCTCGACGCGCTACAGTTGCACGATGGGCCACCAGGTCCAAATCAAGCCAAAAGTTAATGCTCCGCTATCCGTCCGCGCCAAGACACCCATGATCAACGGGCCCATCCCTCCCCATGTGCGGCACGATCCCCGAGTCGCTGCCTACCGAGGTCGACAGACTCGTCTCGTTACTCGCAGTCCTCCAGGGTCCACAGTACGACGAGGTCAGGGAATCAACACCCGCAGCTGCTGACACTTGAAAGGTGTTAACCTAGTAAAGATACCTTCCAAGCCGAATTTTCTTTCTTCATGGTTAGGTGCAGTGAATTAATATTGTCTAATCGGTCTACAAAAGTTCAACTTGGCTAATGGAAATGAATACTGGGCCATTGTGGCTTGCGCTTCTCTAAGAAAAGCCTTAGTGCTCAACGCTATTGGCCATAGCGCCACGATATCTGTGCCATTATCCGTAAAGCAAAAACCCCTATCTAACTTATTGCCCAAAACATGAAAGTAAATTACGAATGACAGACTCCGACGGCCAAGATTTGCCGTCGAACGCGCTGTCAACATGGATATTTAAATCATGCACTCGACCCCCAATATCCTTGGCGCTCTGTGACGTCCACTCCTTCAACTCCAGGCCCAATTCTCACACGTCTTTTGTCTCACTCAGTCACTCGTTATCTCTCGTTCTTATGCCCTTCTTCAAGAATCTCGCAATTCGTGAAAAAATGGTCCACGGCAAGGCTCTCCTGGTAGTGTTGACAACCGCTGCAATTGTTGTCGCCAGTCCTTGCAAGCCCAGCACAATCGGCCCAGTCCTCAGCACCGCTACGACAACAATAGAACAGGTCTCTAGCACCACAACCTCCGTCGTCGGTGTCAGCACCGTCCTTGAGACTGCTACCGAGTCTACTACCGTCGCCATGACCACAACGACAGCAGCCGATACCACTGCAACTCCTTCGACTACACAGGCTGTTGTCACGACTACAACCGCAGTCGCAGAGACTACAACCGCAGTCGCAGAGACTACCAGTACTATACCCGGTGCTGCGGCTCCGACAGCCTGTGGTATCTACGGTTACTTTGTCGAAGGCAACACTTTGAGCTACATCACCAGCCCGGGAACAAAGGACAACGCCAAGGATTGCCTGCAGGCCTGCGCTGATTATCCCGAGTGTGAGGTCGTCGACTTCTATAACGAAGCTGCTAATGGATATGAAAAGAGCACTTGCGAGTTCTGGAAAGGCACAATCAAGACAGATGGGTCGCAGACTCCATACCAATGGTTTCAGGTTTCCTGCCTGGCCAGTATGTGATAGAGTTCATTCTCTTTTTGATCGAATCATCATAGATCCACCTTATTTAAAGAAGCTGAAACCCAAATGCTGGTTTTGCAATACAACTCACTTATTTTTGAAATTGTAAGGATGTCAGGTCCGGGGCCAGATGAAATGTGAAAGCCTCTTCCGGCAGACGACCCATAAGGTGAGATCTGCCATACTTCAAGGTTTATTTTTTATTCGCTTTAAAATGACCATTAATTGCATGTTCTAATACAATCCAACAGTGGTTTTGAAAGACATGTCAGAAGTCTCATGATCGAATCGGGGCTACTTAATTCCGTCTCTCGGAATGGCCCGTGCTTTCCGAGAGCATGCTTAGCGACATATGAATGTGTTCAAGGTCTGGATGAGCGTTTCAAGAATACAACGATAGCCTAGTGAATTGATGAGACCTCCTCCAGAGCAATCAGTAGTGGTCGTTTCGCTTACACCCTGCTCACTGACCTGATGACGATGACGACTATCCGTTGGTGAAACATTGAGTGATGCATATTCTGAAAATATCATATATTACTTTCTTTTATGAATTTGGAAGATATACATGGATGTGCAGTGCTCGAATATCTTTACTTAAGGATGATAGCTTCAGTTTAACCTATCGGTATGCAGAATCTCATATGTATCAAAAAATATATCATCATCCCCGGCCTCATCCTCGCTTCCATAATCCTCTAAGGATTATAACCTAATAGATTCCTTCAGCTAATAGAATTCAAGTGCTAACTGATCCGTTATATCATACCGGTCTTCAGATATAAAGGTTACCGTCAGTCCTTTCGCATTCCTAGCATAAATATCTAAACCTTTAAGCTTCATACTAGATAATATTCTAAACGTCACTTTACTGCCCTAATAAGCTGCCAATTAAAAGATTATTCCCCAGTCTCCAGTTATAAGGTAATTGGCGCCTATCTTAAGAAGCGCTAATTATATATTAGGTGTGTTTTTCTAAATTACTAAATAGAGTAGTAAATATCTATTATTATTTAGTATATTAAGATTAATACCTTCTTTATATAATAAATAAACTGCCTTCTTAGAATTCTTAGATGCTATATAGTATATTAGGCGATTCCTATACAGACTAAAGTTTTTTAAGTCTATACCTTCTTAAATAATCTATATTATTATTATTATATTATTATAAATAGCTGCTATATAAAGAATACTCCAGTCTAAAGGGAAAATAATATAGGCATTAGCATTAACAGTAAGAAGTAAGTCTAATACTATTATAT
>JAAVUD010000145.1:0-115395 GCA_014898915.1 Fusarium chlamydosporum
AAAAACAAGGTATAACAGCGGAATTTAACCGCCAACGATGGACGAACAGGGAATCGAACCCTGGACCACTCCCAGATTATTCGGATGAATTATGCTAAGGGAGTATTATACCACTAAACCATTCGCCCGAGATTGTTGAAGTAAGAGATGGATTTTTGCTCTATCTTGGTAGTTTGCAAGGATTGGATGAAGGTGCATTGTGCGTAGTGGGGGTTTTTAGGTTAGTAAAGTGGTGGCAGACAGACATAAAGTGGGGGGCTGGCCGAGGTACAGCATTGAGTGGATGGATTGGATGCTTGCTTGAATCTTGCAGGGCTGGCTGGGTTGAGTTTAGATCTCTTGGCTCTGGTAGAGATGGGAGAGATGATGTCTGTGTTGTTGTAGACTGAATATTTTTATGTGTAAACAGAATAGGTAGAATAGAGTACTTTGTTACGCGATTATACCTATTCAACGATATATCCTGATAGTGTAGATAATCCAGCAGACATTAAAAAGAAACTGCACGTGTTTTAATCAAGAAATCAATCTCTCTCCAACCATGACGACCATGTGCGTCACCGTCTCGTTCTGGGGGCCTCCAACTCCAACTCCAAGCCAAAGCTCTCCATCTCTTTCTCCAAGCTAAGCTCAGCCAGCGCATTGCAGAAAAAAAATAACCACAAAAAAATTGCATCGTCGTCAGCTTCGCCACGGTTCTAGCCCAAACAAAATCCTAGAAGACTCCCTGTGCCAGGTGGAAATACCCCCAACCAAAAGCTCGGTTTCTTGTTGAAGAGGCAAATTTCTACTACTAGCTGCCTCTTCGTTCTTCACCGGCTTCTTACCTATCCGTGCGGCCTCTTTGAACAAGACTTATAGTTACAGGCGTCATGCTGCGATAGTCTCTTGCGAAAGCTTCTACGACTCTCCTCTTTTCTCTTCCGTGGTTCAATCGGTTTCAAAGTTGCTTCCAACAGCCGTTTGACTTCACTCTCTTGGCAAGAACATATCCGCATTCCATAAAGCTGCAGCTTTCACTACATACGCCCTCCCACCATCACCACCACCACCATCACCATGAGATTATACCTCCTACCGCTCTCCACGCGGCGAACGCTGCTCTACGCGAAACGACTCGAGGTCACCACTGCGCCACAGGGTCGTTCGTATGTCGACAAGGGCACCGCCTGGGCCGCCAAGACGTGGGCGCAATGGGAGAAGATGGAGTCTGGCTGGAAGCGCAAGGTCGTTGACTATGGAAACTACGCATTTCGACGTATCCCCTATGAGGAATGGGGTCTCAAGTCGGTGCCTCCTCTGTCTTCACGACGTCGTGGTGAAGAGATCCAGGGCAGGGAAAAGGTTGACTTGTGCTTCCCGAGCTCCGTGATACCGCCCAGCAAGGCTGAGGGTATTCTCCAGACTCTTGCGACTGAGCGTCAGGCTCTGCATAAGAAGAGACTCGCCTGGTGTATTGTGGGCATGCCAATTACTATTCCGTTCGCGCTGGTACCCATGTAAGTCTAGTCTGGTGGCTGTCTTTGACTCGCTTTGTTTGCTTTTTGCTAGATCCCGCTAAAACTAACATCATGCACAGTATCCCTAATTTGCCCTTCTTTTACCTTGTATACAGGGCCTGGTCGCACTACCGAGCCATTACGGGTGGTAAGCATATTCAATGGCTTCTAGAGCATAAACTACTACGGTCGTCTCCGTCCGAGAAGCTCGACCGGCTTTATGCGCTACACGCCCCGCCTGCCGAGGAGCCGGACAACAAGGAACGCATGCTCCTCACCCAAAAGGAAGTCCAGACTTTCTCCGACACTCTTGACATGCCAGCTCTCGAGGTCGAACTCGAGCGAGCTATATGGCAGGTTGAGAACGCCGTTAAGGACCCCGATGGTGAGAGCCCGCCCAAAGAAAAAGCAGCCGGTACAGCGGCTGATAAACCAGGATCCACCGAGCCAGTAGAGGAAAAGTATAAAGAGAAGAAAGAGCAATGAGTGAAGAAATGATTCATGGTTAACTTTGGACGATGTATGATACCTATGTACGTATGTAGCTAGCACCGGGGTTTTGCAAGGGGGTTGGTGTATCGGACTGGAACTTTTTCGACTGTGATTTTTTTGGTTCAAAGAAACATTGTATTGTATTAGACTGGAGTAAAACTGAAAAGGAAGAAACGGGCGTAAAGACGCGGGTATATATATAGAAATCTCCTCCCAAAAACGCCTCACCGCCATCAAACGACGGCTTACAATCGCAGAAATTCCCATCATAAAAGTCATTATTATAGACACAGCTTATTTCTTCTCGGTAGAATGTAAGTCATAAAGACTCGGCTGCTCTCAGCATGTCGCGGACCTTGAGGGCGGGTAGAAGGCCGACGAGGCCCATAGCAAGAAGCGTGCGTCTTGTCTTGAGGCATGATAGATCGGGCAGACGAATGCTGCTGGCGACACGGTGGGCGTCGGAGAGGGAGAAGTTGAGGCCAAGGTTCTTGAGGCCGGGCATTGAAGGGTAGCAGTTCTGAATAGCCTGTTAGTATATGGTTCGTGAACATTATGTGTAGAAGAAGGAACTTACTCTGTGCTTAGATCCCTTGATAGACATGGCAGCGGCTTCGGCATACTCGTACTGAGCGACCTGAGCACTCAGAACATGTCCCCTCCAGGCATCAGCAGCCTTGACACGAAGGAACCGTTGAGTGAGAGTGTGTGATCCAGGAGGTCCTCGTCGACCAGCTCGGGTGCGTCTTCTTCGAACGATACGAGCAGGACCATATTTGTTCTCAGGTCCATGGTTTGTGGGGTTGAGAGGAGAAGGGAATACAGGGGCGTACGAAGACGCATCGCGGTATGAACAAGCAGTCATTGTCGTAGAATGAGTGAGTGAGTGAGTTGAGTATTCGGTATTGGTATTGGTATGTTGATGATGGAGAAGGAAGCCCTTTGGTTGAAGGATGATGGAGAGAAATGTAATTCTTTGTCCTTGATACGAGGGATAAGGATGGAATATTGATGGATATAACTCTTGAGGGAGAAAGAGTGAATAAAGGATGAAGGGGTTGACAGTTAAAGTAGTAGTATTATCAAAGAGAAAGAGGATTCTCGTAATCCTTATATTCAATTCCTCAAGAGATAAAATAGAGACTAGTGCTGGGTCAAAGCCCATGGATTCAAGACACTAGACTCCGAGAGAGAGAAAAAGTCGTCTCCAGGGGCTGGATCATCCTCAGGTAAAACATTGATGCTCTGGATTAGAGGAATGTTTTCTGCGCGTATAAGTCGCGACCCTTCGGACACTACCAACAGAGAGTGTGGTGGTGGTGGGTGAATGGATCATGACACTAACTAACCGTTAGTCAGGCACAACGACTCAGATCGATCATCAAGACGTCAACGAAAGTGCAGCAGAAACACAAACAGAAACAAAAAAGCAATAAAACGCGTAAAACGAGGGCAAACTCAAAAGTGCTTGCTTGAAGAAACAAACTTCACCAGTCATCTAGCACCTGCATTGCATACGAGACAGAGGCTAGGTAAGAAAAAGATTATTATGACAAGACATGTAGTCAGGAACGGGCGAGACATGCAGCCTTCGATGTGGAGATTTTTTGGCTTCACCTTTTTAGTTAGTCCCTATCGGCTCTTGTACTATACCTACTGTACCTACCTAGTCTAGGTACTGTACGCTTCCATTCTATCCCTTGATATCCAGTGGGCGGGGAACTGAACTAAGTGAAGGAGAACGAGAGACCTGATAAATCGCCAATATTATTGGCTTCTTCCCTTTTGCACCTCCCTCCTCCTCCCCCACTAAGACTAGAGTTCTCCAGAGCACTGCCCCTTCGGTTCTTTCGGTTCGTGGAGACAAAGACAGTGATAGAGATGGAAAGACATATCTCCATTGTAATAGTGTCCTCCCGACCTGACTAGACAATGAAAGCTAACTTGGAGCTGTGGGACATGTAAGTAGTGGTTCTGATTCTGGGCTGATCCAAGACGAGGGCGAAGGAAACAATGATCGGTTCATTCGGCCCGCAGTTTAGTGACAACACAGAGAGACCCAGTCTCAATATCAAAGACGCGTTGAACGTGTCGAGCCAAAATAAAGATCGGTTGACTTCAAATTAGGTTGAGAAGGGCATCATGTTGTGGCAAGTGTAGTGTTTGTGTAGTGTAGTTGTGTATCCATCTAAACGAGTGACCAAAGCTGTCCATCTCCAACGCCGAGCCTCCTCGCCCTCCTCTCAAAGTGTCGATTACAATATTACCCAATTGTGGTTGTTTGTGTTAAAAAAAAAAAAAAAAAACCTTCGTACTCTGAATATTAAAAAAGACGAATCCAAAAAAAAAATAAAGATAATGTCGATCGCCTCTTTCTTTCTAACGTCTAACCTCTACCTTACGAAATGAAAGTGGCTTCGGTGAACATGGTACCCTCCTCGACGATCTCCTCGTCGCCGATCTTGAGCTTCAGGGAGAGCTTGGGGTGGTACTGTAGATTATCTTGTCAGCAAGGGGGTTCCCCGTGATTTGGTTTCTCGGAAATTAAATAGAACCAAAAAGAAGAGGCACAAACTCACCTGGTAGATGTAAGGCTTTGTGCCGGCAGCTGCTGCAACAATCGTCTTGACAAAGCCAGGGACCTCGGCCATAACGTCAACTCGATCGACGCGCTCTCCAAGAGGTCCTTCAATTGTGGCCTCGACAGGCTTTCCGTCCTTGGTCGCACCGGACCAAGTATACTTGGCGTCACTCGGCTCAGGCCAGTCATTCTCTGAATCTTTCTTAACCTGAGTGTGAGTGGCCGTGTTGGTGGCGCCAGCGGTAATGATTTCGCCGTCCTTAGCAATACCACCTACGTTGACGAGAGTCGAGCCGTATGAGGGGGTGCTGGTGAACTCCATCATGATAGCTGAGTAGGTGGGACCCTGGAAGTTGACAAAGTTCCATCGAGCAGCGGCGTGATGAGGCTTCATGCCCTGGAGGGCGTAGGCGTAAAAGGCCTTGCCCTTGAGGTCGATGGGACCCTCCTTAGTGGTAATGGTACCCTCAGAAACACAACGAGGCCAGAAGGCATGTCGCATGGATCCCCAAGGGTTGTTGAGATCGGTGCCGTACAGGGTTGTGCCTGTGGTACCAGCCTGGAAGCCAGGGGTGGAGCGGGTGATTTTTAGGTTGACAATGGCGTTCTGGTCGTTCATGCTTTTGATGGTATAGTAGGTGCCATCCTCGGAGAGCTCGACGGCGCAGTCATCAGCGTAGAAACTTGTCTTGTCCTCGTTGAAGTCGTGGTTGTTGAGGGGTGTCGAGGCCCAGAGGTGGGGCTTGGAAGGGTCCTTGTCAAAGACCTTTGCGTTAAACTGGCAGGTTGTTCGAATGCCGCTTTTAGACATGTAAGCAGGGAACAGTAAGACGGGCTGAATGGGACATACGCAACGTTACTATAGATGACCTGGGCAAGAGCGACATAACCGTTGTCGCCAAAGATGTAGAAGCTCTGTGTCTCGACCGAGGTTGAGTCCATGGCCTGCCACTTCAAGCCATCTCGAGAGACCTCCGTCCAAGGAGTCCTCTCGGCCTCTGTGGCAACCGACTTGATAGCGGAGGGGCCGTAGATGGGCTCTTGAGTGCCGGCGACATTGGCCAGTCTATAGCGGTCAGTATTTTGCTTCACAATCTCCTATGTGAATAGTGGTTGATGGTGGGGTCATAAGGTATGATAGACCGTCCAATACTTACTGTTGTTTAGCCCAGTTGAACATGATGACTTGATTGAGTGACTCTACTTGGGAGAATAAAAAAGGAGAGAGAAACAGAATGTTGATCTGTTTCGATTTGGTAGGTGAAGATGATGGGATGGGATGATGGGTCGAGAAATGAAATTCTGGGGACTTTGTTAATTAATGTCCCGTCCCAAGCCTGTTCGGTGCTGTAGGTACCGCAGTAAAGATGTCACTTTCACACCGCTGAGCCAGGCCTGGTCTGGGACTGGCCTGTCGTCTGTGGCGCTGTCGTTGGCGGGTGGAGGGGTACATAACGTGGCTGATGTCCCTGTCAATGATGTGCGGAATGACGTGTGCACGAAAAACGCGTATTGGGACGCGTCTACTGTATGTGAATGAAATTGTTAGCCAGCTTGTCGTCAATGGAAACCCTGTGATTATTCAAGGCTTGATCCTGAGCAATTCAAAGACATACGATATGCGCCACCCATTTTTCTTTAGCAATAATTCCATTTGATTACCTCTTGTCTCTGACTCCAGCCGCTCCGTAGCTTCCGAAACCCACTCATTAAATCGCCTGGCTGGCAATTTCAGCCCAAGAGTCATGTCCACTTTGGAATGGTCTCATGGCAGAACACTTACCCTATAGACATATAATAAATACTGGCTTTAAACTATGATTGATTATGTCTGTGGCAGCTATCTGGGCACTCTCTTTATGCATTAAATATTATACTGTTTTCACTAATATATCGGTGTTTTGTTATATGGACAAGTCATTTTCTGCGAGGAAATATCAACTGCAGGTCCATCATGACACTACATGGATGGCTCGATACCCCTGACATACCAAGTCATGAGAAGGTTCAGACATCAGCTCATATGTATGTATGCGGCTGATACATATTCAAATGCCAAACACACAAAAATAGTCAGAGCAAGTGTCCATCAACCATAACTGATTGGCAGTTTTATCGATGTTGAGTTATGCATCAGAGGCTACCCAGTTAATTCAAACTTAGCGCTTGCTCTTTTTAGTAGTGATAAGATATCTAAGAAATCCGTATCGATAAAGACATGGATAATCTCGGATCTAGTAACGAATATCTGTTGATGGATATAGATTGTTAAAAGCTTACTCTGTACTTGCGGAGTAGTAACTAAGTATGTACTGTATTTTTACTCTGTACGAGTTAGGTAAATAGTACCTATGTATGACAGGGTTCAATGCAAAAAAGGAAATCCCATGCAACCGCAAAGCGACCAATGAAAATGCGCACAACCTTATTACGTGCAGCTAAAAGTAAAAACTTTGGCCGGCCCGCCCGTCATTATTAGGTGCTTGCCTTTTGAGGCTCAGTGCGCGACGCGGTCGGTCACTTGATTTCTCGATCGCAACAACCCAGCGCAGTCCGCTAATCTTTCTCCCATTCACATCAAACTTGGAGCAATTTTTCTTCTTCTTGGCGTGACAACACACAAAGACACTCGTGATCTGCAATTTCGACCAATCTCTCGGTTTTTTCGTGATTCTATCATACACAACACAAACAACTTTGCGCGTCACGGCCAAGTTGCTGATAGAGTCGAATCTCCATCAATCTTTATCGCCATTATCGATAGCATCGTGCGCGCATCTGTCTGCAATCAATTACACCAACCCAACCCAACCCAACCCAAACCGAGACCGAGACCCCCTTCCCGACGACATTCGATCAAAATGGAGGAGGACGGGACGCAGATTCTTGCCCAAGCTGCACTCGATCCAATTTCGAGACCAGAATCAACTTCAACTATTGCATCGACTTCTTTACCACACGTATTGCCAGGCATCTCAGCACTCGCTGCTGCCAACGCGGCTACAGACGCTACAGCTCAATTAAGGTACGGCCACCACCGACATACCTGCCCTGCGATCAATGCGCATATGCGACAAGTTGCGCGAGTCTCAATCAAGCCCCCAAGACACTCAGCCAGAACTTTTCATCTACACTCCAACTAATCCTTGTTTTGCAGGGCCTCGGCCGCTCCTTCGCCCGCTATGTATCCTACTGCATCTCCTGCCGCGACTAGTGGGGGATCTGGAAGTACTATGGTAAGTCTCTAACCTGTTTCTTTATCGCAATCTTATCAACGCTTTCCCCGGAGTGAGAGGAGAGTCGCATTGTGCTATACATTGCATGTCACCGATGCAATCTTATCTCAAGAGCCCCGGATCGCAAACCGTCCCGTTCTTTTCGCAGCCATTACACCACAACTTGGGCTTATCGCCCGCCATTGATACAATCACGTGGCTTATCTTCAAACCTTGCCACGCTATACCTCGACAGGATGGATGGTGGGTCTTGGCCGCGGGCTTATCTGGCTTATCAAGCCAGTTACGTTGCAGCCAAAGATTTTTACTCCATCCTCTTATCGTGGTCGAGATAATAATCAGCGCTCTCCCTCCCGCCTTCGCATCTACTCACTCCATGTTCATGTTCAACAACCGGCAATATGATGGCAACTAACGGATCAACGCAGCCTACCTGCCACAATTGCAGCACCTCTACAACCCCATTATGGCGACGCGACGAATTCGGTGCTGTTCTTTGCAATGCCTGCGGCTTGTTCCTCAAGCTGCATGGCCGACCACGCCCGATTTCGCTCAAGACCGATGTTATCAAGAGTCGCAACCGAGTCAAGACTATGCGCCCCGACTTGGCAAACAAAAAGAAGGTCAGTTCAATACCTCTCGACATGGCGCTCCACGCTAACGTTGACCAGCAGCAACAACAGCAGCAACAAGCAGCACAAGGCTTCGCTACGACTGATGCGAACGGTTTCGATACTACTGGGCAGGCTGCTGCCGCTGCAGCACATGCCGCACACGCTGCGCGACGAGCATCCCACCACAAAGCGAACGGTCATGACGGAGCCGACTCTCCAATTTCCCGCACTGGCACCCCCTCCATGTATGCGCATGGCCTGTCCTCCTTCATGGTTGATGATCCATACCAGAGTGGCTTTGTCGCAACAGGCGAAGGCCGCGCGACATCACCTATGAATGGAGATCGCAAGATGGACGCACCTCAATCTCAGGAGCAGCTTATTGCGCAAAACTCAAGCCTAAAGACACGAGTAAGCGAACTAGAAGTAATCATAGAGCTTTTCCGAGGCCGTCTTGCCCAATTGGAGCAACAAGAAGCTACCGCCAGAAACAGTCAACAGGTTGCGAGTGTCGAACAGGACCAGTTGCGCTCCGAACTTGAGGCGACAAAAGAGAGTGAGGCTCAGCTACGTGCACAGCTTGATGACAGCCATCGACGTGAGAACAGCTTGAAGCGACGTCTAGACGAACTCGAGCTCGAGCTGCAAGCGGTTCAGCCAGCAGGCTTAGGTTCTGATGAACGGCCTGCTAAGAGACCTCGAACCATTGACGAACCCTCTAAAACTCAGTCAGAAACAGACATTGAGGCTGCTGCCGAGGCACTGATGGCTTCTGAAGCCTCTAAGCCTAATGAGATTATTGAAACTGCCCACTCGCTGGACGCTGAGGCATCCCGAACCGCGCAGCCTTTGGATGGGGCAGAAGAAAGTCACCCTGCTCCAGAGACAGATGATGTTCCTATCGACCCCGATATGCCCATGATGGATGATGTGGAATCCGAAGAGAAAATCAAGGTGTCCGAGGATGCTGGTGTCCTGGAAGCGCCCGCTACTACTGATGCCTCATCCGAGGCCGCTGAAGGTACAGAAGCTGCTGCGTCTGAAACTGCAGCTACATGAGAAGAGTAATATTGCAAATCATTCTGATCAGCGATATGTTTTCCCTCGACGCTCGACTCGAGGTTTGACCACAGTCAGTCTCGTTGAAACAACAGCCACCTGAACGCGTTGTCAGATTGATAGCACAAGTATCTTAACATCAGTTATGACTCACATTGATTTATACCCCATGTGCGAGAGGCGTCGAACGCCCTCGCTTTGCTTTCATGATATATACCTCCTAGCGGCAAGGGCAGCGAGGAAATAGGCGTTATGGCATGTCGTTTTAGGGCGACAGAGAAGATTCGGACAGGAGCATAGTGTGTTTTAATGGTCCGAAATAAGTTTTCGGAATGTATTGTCGCCGGACTGCAAAAAATGATGGGATTGTAGTCATTGATAAAAAGCGCAGCTGTTCGCAATGAAAAGTAGACCTTGATTTTGTTCAAATATTTCCACTTCTTATCGATGAACCGTATATCTTATCTTAGGCACAAAGTAGGAACGCCAAAAGGTAGGTAGGTACCTAAGACATCCCATTCTTTCTTTACCTTACCTAGGTAGTTCGCCTGCCTGGCATAATACCTCGTAAGACAGTTCCTCATCTTCTTATATGCCAGTGTTAAGCAGTTGTGAAAACTCCTTCCTGCCAGTGCCCGACAGTGTTTGACAGTGATTCGCTGTAACGGTCACGTGGCTTGGCGAAGGTACTGAGCATGACAATGATTGTATTGTAACTGAGCTTCCAGACCAACACTGTAACAACCCAACCACTGCTGCACCTCACTCGTTATTTTGCGAAACAAAATTCAACTCACATACTCCCTTCATGATTTTACTCTTTGTTCGTTTTGGCGATAGAGTTCACTTCTTTGTGACTCATATACTCGACTCCTAGACTCTCTGTCTCACCCTATACCTATCAGCCTCAACATGCCGTCAGTACCCTCACGTGGTGGTCCAGCATCTCGGCCTGGCCCTTCATCGGCGCGACCGATACCTACGCCTACTTACGCGGGTGGAAAGGTTGTCGCTATGCAAAAGAGGGGAATGGCTCGAGCCTCGGGTCACCCAGGTACAGGAGGCAAGACTATCTTGGGTGGCAAGCGACGCCGGTAAAGCCATTCTGAACGTGAAATATGAAACATCAACTAATAACATTCCAGAAAGATCCTGCGCGACTCTGTTCATGGCATCAGTACGTTCTCTCATCTACCCTGAATACAAATGATCTTTGCTAACAGTACCACCTAGCCAAGCCTGCTATCCGGTTCGTCATGTCCCTTCAAGAAATTTCAAGACTTGAAGCACTGATACAAAAACTCTAGACGACTCGCCCGCCGTGGTGGTGTGAAACGAATCTCTGGAAGCATCTACGACGACGTCCGTGCTGCTCTCAAAGCTCGCCTAGAAATGGTATGCAGAATAACTTATCTACCCACTGTTAAGATGATCATTGACACCGATGCTAGATACTTCAGGATTGTGTCATCTACGTCGAGTATCGAAATGCCAAGACGGTCACCGTTCACGATGTAAGTAGCAGTTCGCTGACCACATAGATAAGCACCCCGACTAACCTAGCCAAACAGGTCATTCACAGCCTGAGCCGCATCGGGCGTCCTCTCTGGGGTTTCGACCCCGATACCCACAATCCTAATCGGAAACATCAGGCCATCTAAGACTCTCTAGTCATTCCTTAACGACATCGCATTTTTCTTGGTGCAACACGGTGTTATAGCGTTCTGGTGAAGGATATGTTGATTTCGGCTTTGTTTACCATTGTGCAGGGATTATACCACAAGCGATTGTTGTTTATGTATATATGAAAGGGACAAATTTGTCATACAAGCCAGACAGAGAAGGCTCTTACTTAGATGAAACCAAAAGATTGATTGTTGCTGATCATGAGCTGTATCATGAACAAATGATTATGAGCTTCTTAACGATAGAAATATGGGGTATCTCAAGTGACAGTACAGGTAGGTGAGGTATCAAAATAAAAGGAATAAAAAAGTAAAGAGTAGTGTCTCAGTCATTAAATGCTCCCTCCTGCGTCTCCCTTCCATCCCGCCTGTAAATAAGAGTCTATACTGTAGCATGACCCGTCGTCTTCTAGTGGTATCTTTGTATGTGGTTTGTTGATTGCTGTGTGTATCTTCTTTCCGTCGGCTGTATCATTTTCTGGGGTATTCGTTATCGCAGTCTTAAAATCTTCTTCTTCATCATCATCCACTTCTCTCCACATCGTCGTCCCGTATTGTGATCCATCCTGCCAATAATGGATTCGTTGAAAGGGATCGTGATATCCCGTCATGCGCTTTCTTTCTGGCAGATAAAATAGCTTCGTTTACCTCCTCTTCTTGAGGAACTCCCAGTTGGACAAGATGCCATCCAAGGCTCTGGTGGCTCGGACCTCGTCACGGCGGAAAGGTGCATTGAATATGCCAGGGAGTAGCATGGCGCTGTTGGCGTGTTCCTGAGCGAATCCGACCTCTGCATCCTTTCCACACTTCTCCTTGGTAACGCGAACTGCTTCCTGAAGCAGGTCCTTTCCGACACCCTTTCCACGGTAGTTGAGATTGGTAGTCCACGCGCGAATAACACCCTTGCCTCCTCGCAAAGAAAGCGATCGTCGTCGCCTGTGATTGGATGTCGGGCTGGGCTCAAGGCGAAGAACAAGAGTGCCAATGATATCTTGGTTCAGACGGGCCGCCAGCAGGGTGTCCTCCTCACCATCGTCAGCTCGCAGCCAGTTCCAGCGCAGCCGTTCAGCCAGAGAGATGTAGCCATTCGCTAGATAACGGATACCCATAAGATAGCTCATGATCACACCGCACGAGACCGTCATCCCAAGTCCCGAGTCGCGAGAAACACCACTGAAATGGTAGATAGAAGCAAGGGCAGCTGAAAGACCGGCAAGACAGATTGGATGAAAGACGAGGTTCAATGAAGCTCGCTGGCGCATCTGGGCAATCGAATCGGCGACGAGGCGCATACCCTCGACCTTGTCTTGGGGCTTGTCGAGTACCTCGAGAGACAACGGTTCGACGTCATCGTCGTTGTCGAGTCCAAAATATGGAGTAGAAGCTGCAAGCGGAGAAGGCGACGGTGGGACGAAGGAAGAGAAAGGCACAGATGGACCAAATTGCGGAGTGCTGGTGGCTGATGCCATTGCCGAGTGAAGGACGAGATTGGCGCGGAGGAATGTGAAGAAGGCTTTAAGTCGCTATGTTAGTCATGTTGTTTTGGTTTAAGAATCTATGCCCTGCTGGCTTTTGTCTTGATGTCGGATATTTTGAACATGACAAGTACTGAAAACGAAGTGCAATAGTCCATCCTCCATCTACATGGTTCGGTCGAGCTCTATGCGAAAACAGCTCCAAATGTCGAAAGTTGAGCTCGTACCAATCAGCCCTAGGCTGGATGCAGTGTCTTGTCGTGTGCTCAACCCTGCCAAAGCTTATAGTGACCGGGGTAGGCCTTAATGGTGACCATGGTAACCGAACGACAGGGGACTCTTACACAGGGTCCAAGCGACAAAGAGCAGGGCAGAACAAAGCAGATCTTGAGAAGAAACTTACCAGCGCTTGTCTTCAGAACTGGAACGGCACCGACTCTGTCAACCACAGTGCTCTGGTGGCAGGTCCTCAAGTCGAGCTCTCGAATAGCAATATGCTGAGGGCCTTCCATGGTGGTGTAGGTCGCCATGGTTGTGATGGCGTATTATACTGATGTTAAAAGGGTAGATAAAGGACAAAGAACTGCAAGATAAGAAGTGTAAGGACGAGAGAAGGAGACCAGCCTTCAGAAATAAAGTCGACCGAAGAGAGAACAAGGTTATCGAATAAAATAGTATAGTATGAGGATATGATTATAAGTTGAGATGAGACTGCGTTTCCATAAACAAGAGATCGAGCGAGGAAGTGGGAGAGAGGAGAGAAATAGTTCGAGACGAGTCCGGGGGAGGACGAAGAGATTTCAAAGATTCAAGAGGTCTATGGCAAGGTAGGGTTGGGTCAGGGTCGTCAGCTCCTGCAAGTTGATAAATAGGCTTGAGAACGACCCGACGCTCTGGTGGCCGTAGCGTCTTTTTTCCTTTTCGAATGCGACGCGACAGACTCTGCATTAAGATCCTTGCATCTTGCGGCGCTGTCGCCGTCACGGGCGTCGAAAGCCGGATCCCTGGGCCCTTGTCTTATCCCTGGCGGGTGTTGGCTGGGGCCTGTCTCCGTTTCCAACCAACTCTTGCCTCCTTGTGACTGAATGTGACTGTATTCGTCTTCATCGTGGGAGGCTAGACAGCCGAAATGCCTCTATCTAATTATTGTAGGCTGTAGCGCCAACGCGGGATAGTGGATACAGGATTCACCTTTCCGAACCGGGGTTGTCCATGTGGTGAAGATGGTGTTCAAGTTGGTGGTGGTTGGGTGACAGAGTCGAAAGATACGCTACTATCTGGACGAGCGATATCGATGATTGCTGGTCTAGACTTGCGAGAAGGATTCTAAGTGGTGGTGTACTTGGCGTAAAGCACATACAGTACTGTACTGCGCTGTATCTCTTAGACATTGTACTGTGCCTATGCATGCCGCGTCTTATCTTTATATTTTCGCCCAATGATTGACAGATATCCTGCGTTTTGGTAACACGGTTGATGCTGTCTTCAGCATCAGAGGTGCTTGGTTCCCCACCCAGTGCAGTGCGCGTAATTATCAATGACTGGCTTCATCAGAGGCGTCGTCGTTTTGTTGAATGACACCACAGGGGCCCTTCAGCCTTCGGCCACTCATCTCCACTTGAGTCCCAGCAACAAATTATAGAAGCGGGGAGCCGAGACGAAGAACAGCCCAGGGCTCGTTAGTTCACCGTTGGCATGCCCTATAAACTCATAGTGTCCGTGTGTTCAGGTTGGCCCATGCTTGAAATCGTAAGCCAATGGACACGCGATGGCCAGTCAGTCTAATTTGATTTGATCCTGCTTGGGTTTAAGCTGACTGATTCAAAATAAAGACTCACTTTGTCTTACGTTGTTCCGGGGCAAGACCATATGCATTTGAGTGGGCAAGCAAGCAAGCCATGACATGAGCTCGAGACCAAGTGTGAGTGGGCTCAATGATAACCTGCTATGCAAGTGCTTGAAACTTTGAACAATCGAGCGATGCGACATGATGTATGATGAGCCGTCCAACTGCTCGAAAACTACGGAGGCCAAATGCTCAACGCTTGATACCCGGTTCCACCGCGACATATCCCGTAGCGGCCTTTGCTTTGTTGCTAGATCGTCAGGGACCTCGAGAAACGCCGTCAAGAGCTGAACAGTCGACAGTCTAGACCCTCGGCAACGGTGTCTCCTCATCGCACTAACCGTGCCGGCGCCGATGCCTTGATACCAACTATCCTTCTCACGCGGCAATAGCTTTTGAGACGTCAGTCGATCAGTCCAATGGTCCAGGTCGATGGGATACGAGATAGCCGTGTATGATAACCAACCTCGGCGCTTGCAACAAGTTGATCGTCCTTGATGTTGCAGACTCCAGCTAGAAAACAGCAGAACAAACCAAATTGGAAATTTTCATGTGGTATCACCTCCACTGCTGACGTACCCAGCATATCCCTGGTGGAGGGAATCTACAACTTGCGCCAGGGCCAGCCATAAGTAAAGATGATTAGCAGTTGATATGCAACTGACGGGATGTGTGGGGGAACAACCGAGTAGGATTCATCAAAGAGATTCGCGCCGCCCGCGCCGCGTCAACACAATCCTTTGTTACCGACGGTAACTGGCCGATTCGTTCGGGATATATTAACCGATAGGTAGGTACCTCTGTAGACTTTGTGCACATAACCATATTTCTATGTTGATGTCCGTACGATGAGAAAGTTTATTCGATGTTTCTCCCACTTTCCGTGTTGGCACTAGTAATGAAGCTGTTGGTTGATAATGCGTCAAGGCGGTGCCGTCTTCCTCCGAGGTCAAAGAATGATATCTGTTGATTGGTTTTGGTTGACAAGCTGATCCGAATCTATGCAACATCAAGCTTCGTATTGTTTCCCCGTCCACAAGTCTAGTCAGTAGACAATGACAGGCCTGTGCTTCAAACTCTTGAAACGCTCGATAGTGAAACCCTGACGGAGCACAGAGCATGGAACTCGAAACAATGTTGCATGCTGCTGCGTTTGACCACTGGTGATTCATCCCCTCGACGTTGCATTGGATTGCTAAGAGATTGAGATTTACAGGGATGTATGTAGCAAGCTGACGCGAGAGAAACGGTAAAGACCCTGAAACCGTCAGGAACCAGGACATGAACAAACGTGTCAACTGATTGATTCCGACCGCGCGTCAATGTTTCTGAGCAGAATATCGATCTCGATTATGATGCTCAGAACCTAAGGTAGTACATATCTACTTGGACGAAACGCTTTTCTAGAAAAGTCACATGCTGGGTAAGGTATGAGTGATCATTATGGGGCAAGTGCGTTCTTTCCATAGACTGACAGGCAGGGTACCTACGGTAAGCAAGTACACGCAGCACAGCACCTTCCAACTTGACCTGAAGGAGAGCCACAGAACAAGCAAAGGATTCAACCGTTCAAATTTAACAAGTAGCAAAACAGTCCTGTCGCATCCAAACTGGAACGCCCATAAACCTAGTAGGAGTACCTTTGTTGGGTAAATTGCACTCATGCTGGTCCTGCCACGAGTCTGTCTACCTATTGCAACAAGCTACGAAAGGCAGTTGCCACAACTACTCATGGGCAGGAGCTAGGCAGGTGCCTTCACTTCAATAATTCATAATCGTTCGTCTTCATCAAATATTTCATTACAATGCTACTGAACATTATATAACTCTTGAACCCCCCAGAAATGAATATCGTTTTCATCTATCATCTTCTTGTCCGATGACCCAGAACCATAGCACCGAATGCAATCAGTCGGTATAGTGTTCCGATTACTACCAGAACACCAATATTGAGCCACTTTCGGTCGAGATAGTACCCGGTCACATCAGCTGCGATGTCAACAGAATAAAGATATGAGAAGGGTGCTACAAGTTGTCCAAAGTACAACTCTGCCAACCATGTCGCGGGAGACATTCGCCACAGCCACTCCATATGCCAGTCTCGGACAGATGCCAACGGTGGTGCAGCACCGGAGAGAATACCAGTGATGAGGGAGATCATGGTAGCAAACAGAGGTGCATCTTCTCGGCGGACGAGCATACTTACGATGCTTGCAAGACCATATATGCAGTAGAAGTACAGCACATTTGTTAGGAATGCCAGGCCCCAGTCCACGATAGGTACCGACAATAGGAAAAGTGGCACTGTGAAGTGCATGCATCCAAGTGCCATGCGAGGAAAGACGGATAGAACCTTGGCAAGGAAGTAAGCTAGTCGTGAGTGGCCTGCTTCAGCCTCTCTCCTGTATAGGAGAGTCTCTTCAGAAAAGAGCTTGACACCAGGAGCACCCGCAACAAGACCGATGGCAATGGTGATTAGAAGAGCAAACTGTGGCGCAGTGATGAAGTCGACAGAGGTTGACAAGACATCATAGGGCTCGTGGAACAGGCCAACAAACATGATACCCTTCTTAGGGTTGTTGGCAAGACCAAGGAGAGCGCCTGCCAGCACAGCAAGACCCATCTCAGCAAAGAAGGCAGCCCTTGCGCGGTATTGCTGGAGCATGGCACGACTCAGACAAAGCCAGCCTTGTTTGAAATATGGTGCACCTCTCTTTTTCAGGGCCTGGCGAAGGCCTGTGTCGCCCAGCATAGTGGACCTGATACTTCTGCGCTCATAAGCCTCGTCTTGCTGGGCTTGACGTGTCTTTGCCCAATTCGAGATAAGAGCTTCTTTGGACACATCACCTGCACTGTTGTACTCTCGACCATTACCAGTGATGATATCGGTAATCACGTCGCCATGGTTGCTGTGTTCGGGGAATTGGAAGCCCAAACCCTCGAAGTAGGTCTGCGACTCGTTCTGTGGACCTTCGTAAATGGTCTGGCCGTTGCCGAGCAGGATGAGGTTGTCAAACAGGTCGAAAATCTCGGTTCGAGGTTGGTGAATAATAACAATGATAGAAATACCAAGTCTTGCAATAGCTTTGAGTGTACGCATGATAGAAGATGCTGCGGTCGCATCCAAACCACTTGTTGGTTCATCAAGGAAGATGGCCATAGGCGCTGCTGCCAATTCCATGCCGATGCTCACACGCTTTCGCTGACCGCCACTAATAACGGGTTTACCAACGCTGCCAACTTGAGAATCACGAACATGGGACAGCTCCAAACAATCAATAACAGCTTCAACATGATCTTCGACTTCTTTCGATGTCCAGTTGTGAGGGAGTCTGATGCGTGCCGAGTGAACAATGTTCTCGTACACGGTCAACTCGGGCAAGACGATATCGTCTTGAGGTACGTAGCCTGTTAGCTTCTTATACTGCTTCATCTTGCCTGGAGTATTGTTGACGGCGACGATGCCACCCGTGTTGCTTGTTTTACCCATCAAAACGTTGACAAAAGTTGATTTGCCTGCTCCCGATCCACCCATGACAGCCACAAGTTGGCCTTGCTCGATGGAACCAGTCACGTTCTGGAGAATGGGCTTAGGACTCTTCTTGGGGTGGAAGACAAGATCTGAATATCTAAAGGAAAGGCCAAAGTTGGTCGCTTCAGTTGCTCTTCGCATGGACGCGACAAAAGCTCTGAGTTGAGGGTTGGCTTCTAGCTCCTTCTTCTCAGCTTCAGAACTGTACATGTTGTTGCGGTTGAGGGAAGCCTCGAAACCAGTTCGGCTGCGACCCTCCCGGAAATCGTGTCCATATGGCGAATGGGGACTATATGCAGACTGCGTCCGAGCCATTTCATGATCGATATCATTGGACAGCTCACTATAGCCAGATCCAGTGATTGTCGCCTTTACGGCCCGCATGGTTTTGTGTCTCTTCAACGAACCGGCGTGCGCCTTGGTCGTTCTCTGCCGTCGTGACCGGAACATCAATATGAACATACCCACGAGGAGAAGAATATCCAGGAAAAGCAAGACAACTACCGGGATAAGGTACCTCTGGTAAGTGGCACCCTCTGGACAACTGCTGCCAATATTGCAGGGCGTTGGCTGTGAAGAGCCAGGCTGACAATACGAGCCTGCAGGACAACGGATTTTCTTCTGGCCTTTGTCTTTGACAGGGCAATAATAGCCTTCTTGACAAACTATCGGCTCAAAAACACCCATGCCCACGTTTGAGCCGTCGAATGAACAAGTTATGCCCGAAAGACGTGCGACGGTACATTCCTTGAGAGGAGGACAGGACTGGGGCAGTGAGTTGATGGTGTTGTTTTGGCCTATGTTTGGTCAATATATATTGCAACAATTCTGGTATGACAACTTACAAAGGAAACCTTCTTTGCACCCTTCACTTCGCCACGAAGACACGTTCTGTAATTGGAGGGGAAGAGCTCCAGGCCTCCAGCAAGGTGCCGCATCATAAGGAAGTTGGTTGTCTAGGAGCTGGTGAGTGGCTCGGTAGAAGCTGGTGGAAAAGCTGGATCTATTGGTGCCGGTACAGTCACGATCGTAGACTGTGAGAGTGTTCTTATCCTTCAATGGCCTGAGAGACCGGCTTTTGGAATCCCAAACAAGGTCATCTCCAACTGGCGGGTTCGAGTCATCCTCCATGGTCAAGTTGAGCGATCCTTTGGCATTTTTTGCTTCGAACCATTTTCCGCTAGTTATATTGTAGACTCCCTGAGTTTGGTTTCCAATGCATTGCCATGCTGCTTGGCCATCGTTGAAATCCGCATTGGCTTCGGCGAGTTTGTCAAGTCCTGGCAGGGCGCGGAGACTGCAAAGGCATGCGGTTGTATCGAGAAATGTTGGTCCTCTGGGTTTTTCGCCTGCAAGGAAAGGCTGCTGAGGCATCTTGGCGTCGTCGACGCCATACTGCGAAAGAGACATTGTGACTAGTTATTGATGAACAAGATGCAGAGAGGGAGAGGGTATCATCAACTACTCTCACAAGCTCTCGACGAGCCCTGTGAAAAAAAAAAAAATGAAAGTATAACAGCCACAACTCTCATCTTGGAAAGTTCAACAGAGAGCGGGCTCATAACTTTATAAGGCAAAAGAGACTTTGCGCACAATATCACCTCTCTTGGGCAGTGGACCTGGACCACAGACAGAATCATGCCTTGAGACCCATGAACGGGATTCCGATGCGAAGGCTCGGACTAGGGATCTGCCATAAAAGATGCATGGATGAGAATCCTGCTGTGGATCTAAGGGCAGTGTTTGACTGCTTGTGAGATTTTAGTCTCCGAAGTGCTCCTCCAGGGTCTCATCAACCACCTCTAGAGGCGGAGCCAAATTGAGCTTGTTGGGAAGTGAGCTATGCAATCTTTTGCGGTCAACGACATACAGCATTGCTGATCTCTTGGCGTAGGATTACAATACTGATATGGGCAGATGATATTCTTGAGGTATAGCGCTACGGTAGACAACATCTAAATCTGTACAGCATCTTCTTGATCTAACAGAGGTACTGTACCTTCCCATGACAGATGTAACTACAAAGCCTTACTCAAAAACAGGATCGAGGATCTGGTCCTTTTTGCATCAGAGGCCGTTCCTTCGAGTTGGACCAGCGCTGAGTTTGACCGAATAGAGTCTAGACCGAGGCGCAATTGGCTCCAGCTATGAGTGGAGAGCTAGTCTAAGGCTTAGCGAGAAAGACAAGAGATGAGAGCGAAAACGGTACATCATAGGGCTGATCTGGTTGGTATGTACTGTGACATATCTCCCATCCATACCATAGTAGTACGCGAGGATTAACTTATCTCGCATTTCTTACCGGTGTGATTGGTCTGTTTCAGGGGAAATTGGCTTAGAACGGTCTGATATTGCGCTTAAACGCCACAGCCTCCTCCTCTTCCACCTTGATTGTCACTGTCAGCAATGCCTTCCGGAGCACGATGTGGTACTCGCTCGTCTATTTATCCACATGTCATTTCACCAAGTGATGGAACCCTAGACGAGCCCTCTTTTTACCTCCAATGGTCTCGCAGGAATGGATGATTTGGTTCATTCCTAGTATCATCGTCTATCATCTTTCAGTCTAGTTGCTGTGCAAGTGTTAGTGATAACCCTTGATCAACTCGCGTTTGTCTGTGCCGAAAAGCGAGGCATCGCATCTTGGCAATTGCATGTCGTCATGTCAGCATCTGTGTGCCTTTGACCGCGAATTTATAGACACCAGAAACATCTGTTGTATCATCGCATTGTACATATCAGCCTGCGCCTCTGTGAAGGAGCTGCAGATCTCTGTTGATGTACCAATAACAACCGTCGATCCAGCCTGATCAGCATCACATCTGCTTTCCGGGTGCTCGGGTATTAGACCGGAACCGAGTTTATAATACGATACATTGCATTACATGATCAACCATTATCATGTATGATTTGGGATAGTCAGATGCCTTACACTAGCATGACAGTAGCCTGTTTGGAGGCTCATCAAGACAGCTGGGTTCATCTAAAGCTTATAGTAACTCTAGCATCGAGGACTCTTTGACAATAGACATGCGCTCTGTTATGGATATAACTGAGAAAGCCACAGTACATATGTACATGTTGAAATACGTCGAAATAAAGTTTCCACGCTGAAATTTAGATTTTCGCTCTGGGTAATCGGCGACCTCGGAAGCTCCCGATCTCAGCCCGTCAGACCCTTATATAGAAGTGTGATAAACTACTGTTCCTGACGTGCTCATGTCAAGAAAGGGCCTGGACGGTTTCTATTGAAAACTTGATACGATATTGGGGTAATAGTGACTACGACGACCAAAACGGACACAAAGCTGTGTCTCACTATACTTGATTTCTTCTTTCTCTCTCTCTTTTTTTTTTCTTGTTTTTCTTTTTGACAGATAAGCACTATTCCTCCTTCCCATCATTTTGAGTTGTTTTCTCGGCTTCAACTTCAAAATAACAACCTCTATAGAGTACCGAGCTAAATTAACATAGTAGCAAACAAAAGGCTGATGCAATGCAAACTTACAGTAGGCTTCTACACCTGTTCGAACTAACTTACCCTAAACTAAACTAGGTGACGATGAAGCTCATCAATTTGTCCTGTCTCAGACAGCTTTAATCTCAGGGTCGTGATTGGATGCACCTTTTGTGCGGTGAGCTATTCGGCAGCAAGAGCCGTTATCTCAATCGCCGCCCTACCACAGTAGTGCTGGCTTAAATCGGCTTTGGCTTGACTGCTGAACGAGGGGTTGTGTTGATTATCAATCCAGCCTGCAGACCTATCTTCCACACCATCACTTACTTATATCAATCTATTGACCAGACCAGACCAAAGCAATGAAAGTCACTCAGGTAAGTCAACTTGAGGCTTGAGTAACGTGAAGGAACAGTCGGATCTGTGTAATTTTTCTAACATGTACGCAATGATAGCTTTGGTATTATCCCATCAAGGGCATCCGAGGTGTACAGGTCCAATCAGCCAGATTAGGACCACAAGGCCTTCAACATGATCGCCGTTTCATGCTTTGCAAAGTCAAGAAGTCGGGCGAACTCGCTAAAGTCCAATTGTCCGAACACCCGGAATGCAGTCTGTTTGAGCCAGAAGTCGTCGGTGATAAGATCCGGGTCACGTACTTGACACCAAAGGAGCCTCTAGTACCGTGGAAACCAGAACAAGATACGGTTCTTGAAATACCACTTGAACCAGAACTCAAAGGACTGACCAAGGCAGACATCAACCTCCATCAAAGTCTTGTCGTCGCGTACCGCATGGGTTCCGAGTATGACGCCTGGTTCACCGCCTGCTTTGGGTTTGACACGGTCCTCATTTACATTGGTGATGGTCGTCGTCCTGTGCTTGGGACATTCTCTCCCAAGGCACAAAACGGCTCTCCCTCGTGGCCATCATCTCTTGTCAGCTACCTTTCTGGGAAGAACGTCCCTTCCGCTGAAGAGGACTGGATTACCTTCTCTGACTGTGCACCGTATCTTGTCACTACAGAGGAGTCTCTCAACAACGTCAGAACACGGCTAACAACATCTGACGTGGATATGAAGGCTATGCGACCCAACATTGTCTTGGATGGCGAGACTGCGTGGGATGAGGACTTTTGGGCGCAGCTAGCCATCAATAGAGCTCACGTTATAGCTCTTACTAAGAATTGTAACCGGTGCACTTCGCTCAACGTCGATTACGCAACGGGACGCACAGCTCAGGGAGAGCGTGGAACTGTACTCAAAAAGCTCATGTCTGACCGAAGAGTTGACACTGGAGCAAAGTACTCTCCAGTTTTCGGCAGATATGGTTTTCTTACCACCAAGCCTGACGACAATGCCATTGTATCCATCGGTGATAATGTAGAGGTGATGGCGCGCCGAACTGAGCGCACCGTCTGGGACTGGCCTTTGGGTGATTCCAAGGTTGCCAGATACTATTACCCCTCCTCCTCTGGCGCAACTTCAAACTCGTCCATAGTCCTGTCATTCTGGCTGACGGTTGCGGCTCTACTAGGCCTGCTGCCCTGTTGGCTTTTCCTTTCCTGAATCAAACTTTCTGTTTCTGTAATTGATGAATTAGATCTAGTGGTATGTGTATATCGTTTCCTACGTAAGCGAGTGGTATTCGAACCATCAATCAACATTGTGAACCTGGAATGTACCGCAGCGACAAGGCAGTGTATTTAATATATTTGCCCGTAAGAAGCCCTGTACCCGGTCGTGAATCGCCCAGTGTCCGCAATATCTCGGCGCGGGAGACCGGAGAGGTGGTCTATTTACCTCCGACGCCGAGACGGAGCGGCTCCTCTTCGGTCTTCGTAATGTCCGTAAAGGGCCGGAGAACAAGCGGGAGGCGAGTAGTAACACACAACCATTGAGCATCTTGTCCGAGCATCTGGGAACGTTCCATCACCCCGTGTCTAAGATTTGCCGAAGTATGACAATCCCGTTACGCAGAAGGGTCGCACGAGAGCCCTAGCACAATCTGGAGTATTCGCGACCTGCCACTTCGATCAGTGAGTGACATTGGGGTCGAAGAAACTTATTAACAAATGTCCGTGATTTTTCAACCATGGCACACGGGATCAAGAGAGTTTGGCCAAAATACTTCCCAAATAGCCCACATCCAATGATATAACACAATTGCTAAATAGTCAACGATGTAACAATATGCTCGGACAATTCAAAAGCACCTCCAGAGTTCCGGGTACGTTCCCCGATGGGACCGTATCGGCCGGCCGGCCGGGTTAGCTGGCCCGGCAGGCAAGGGGGGCGTGTTGTTCCCTCGTGGTAGTTATCAAGGCAGTCGGCATGACTCAGGATAGTTCGGTAAAAACAAGCCATGGGTTGAGGAATGGAGGCCATATGACGATGGTGTCTTGAACACTACGAGCCATCGGCGCATCTACGAGGCTGGTATGCATGTCCAGAATTGAGGCGTCGGTAATGCGAAACTCCTGGTCCGCGCGGCGACATCGATTTTGTACCGCATGGTTAAAGCGAGTGGGCTGGTGAGTGCTCCGTGTGCTGATTGGAAACAATTTGAGACAGCGTCTAAGTTGTTCTGGAAGGCTTCTGGTGAACTTTCGGTTTCTTTTTTGCGGGCCGACGCTACTGGCACGTCGATCAAGCCAGGGCGTTGCGAAGCCGAGAATAGAAGCGCCTCGTTATGACTCTTCAATCTCGGTGTCTCCTTGGAGTAGTGCAGAGCAGTTGTCGCTGCGCCATTGCACAGACACAAGACAACACGACACAGGCAGCGGCACTCTGTGTCGTCTTCGTCACAGCCGTGGGTTCCTCAGTTGAGGATGACGCGCTTCTTCCACGTCAGCCGTAAAATACTTGAAAATTGGGATGACTATTCGATGAACTCCTTCGAATGACAAGGCAGGCCGTGGCCCTTGTTGCGCACAGGTCTTGGAAACAAACCGAGCGCGAGGTGCTAAGAGGGGAGATGAAAGTGTAATGTAGTGTTGCAGCCTTTAGAAATAGGATCACGGGCGCACGCAACAAAAGATCTACAATGACTGGTGATGGGTTGAAGCTGTAATAGTAGAGGCAGGGTTTCAATACGAGCTTGAGGCGAGCGATGATAGGAGAATGGGTAGCCAATGCGTGGAATGGGCTGGATCTGCCCTAAAGAGATTACAGGACGTTGGTTCTTTCCTTCTCATCCACCTCCAATGTTGGAGAAGGCACCACTAGTCGGCAGCTACGTTGTAAACCACGTAGCGCCTGCCCAATCAAGCCTCAAATGAGGATGATGTTAGCCGCCTCGTCAACGACATTGAGAATACCTGCCGGAGAAGCTTTCCCACGGCACATGCATGTAGTTAGGTACCTACTATACCTAGGACCTAGTTAGTGGTGGCTAGGTAGGTAGTACCTAACTGCCTGTGAAAGTTAATTAATACCTTGACCATGATTCAGTTCACGTCAACCACGCAAATGGTTATTGTGACAACGATGGTCACGCAGCAAATAAGAAACGGGGGGTGATAGAACATTTTTTATTGAACCAAGGCAACCCAATACTGGCTCTCTCGCAACCGCTTAATATCCCTGATTCGCCTTGTATCTTTTTGGCCTGAGCCATCGTCTATTTCGAGCGCCAACCCCAAACACCAGCCAGTCCAGCCTCGTCCAATTCGTGGTGTGTCGCCTTGCGCCGTGAGCCAAACGGAAACTTTTGTTGGCTCCAATAAGATGAGATCATAACAGCATTTCTCTTTGTTCTCTCCGTAATCCACTTAGCAACCGAGTTGCCTTAGCATGCGGAGAAAGACTAATCCTGGCATACAGCCGCCATGAAAGAAAAAAGAAAAGAAAGAAAGAACAGAAAACAGCAAACACCATTTTGTATGCAGAACAAAAAACAGCAAGTAGTATCAACGACAAGAGAAAACGAAAATGAGAAAAGAGGGAACATCCGAGGAAACCAGTCAGGATTACCTGTAGCAGATGAGGTTTCCCAAAAAGGAAATACGGAACCGCGTCGTAGATTGAAGGAGGCTCTCCAAGAACATGACACGTTTGAACAGTTCATTCTTGTGTGTTGATGGACTTGCCTTGACTTGGTTTGGGTAATGTAAGGCCAAGCAAGACCGACGTTGGTGAGATGGGGATTCCACAGGGGGAGGGGTGACTAGTGCTGCACAATTCCAAAAACGGACCTGGTGTCCCTGTGAATGGAATCTCCCACGTGGAACGTGCAGGGCGCTATTCCGTCATGGAAAACAGTGCAAGAAGAAAAAAAATCATAAGTCAACCCAAATGCCACCATTTGGCCGAATCCCCATTCCCCCACCTCGGGCTGACATGAATCAAGATAGGCGTATGTATCATATCCATAGGTAGCGTGAGCAACTTTCTCGTCTTCAGGTACCGGTCTGGTATCAGGTCCTCTGCGTGCCATGTGTCGTCTTATGAGGCTCAGCCTAGCTGCGCCAAACTCAAAACCTCAAACCAGTGAGGTTGACTCCAAACGACGTTTCGTGCGTAGTACTTTGATGATGGGCGAAAATAGGTAATGGGTGCACGTAAGGGGTGTGTGACGGCTCGGTAGCCGTGCATCCAGAGCCAGCTCCGGGCTACCGTTCCGCAGAATGCCAAGAGCAATCAAAATGCCCTTGGTGAGACCATTTACCTGTGATCTCAATCGATGTGCGCCTGCGCCGAAACCAAGAGGGTGATCAGAACATGACCACCAACTGTCATGTAAACAACCAGCACTGCAAGAAAAGCAAATCTAGCACACGCCTATTTCGCAAGCGGTTGATAAACAGTGTCTCGGCATAAGAAACTGAGTGCAGATCCTTAAGCAGACTGTGTACAAGGTCGGCATAGATGCAACTTGCAATAAGTGCACTCCCAGATCATCCAGTGAGGGCCAGAGCGACAGTGCTGGCAGATCCACTGAACAAGAGTGTTGTCCGACTTGATCATTCGGAATTGGTGGGCGCAAGCGTTTGCCATTTTGTCGGGAATTTGTGGCTGCCGCTGCGTGGGTGGTACAGTAGGTATAGATGCTGTCAAGAGTGCTGTATCTTGGTTGTTGAACCCTCTCACAAGATTCGGCCTGATTGGGCACGGCTATGTTCCTGGGGAGCACGGTATTAGCCTTGCATACATGCATGAGACAACCCAACATGGCCGTAAGAAAATGTGTAAGATGCGGCGTGGAAACTTGGTGCCCGCCTTTCCTAGAACTTACACGATAGTTGTAGCAGGGAGCGTCAAAGTAATCAAGACAGTGTTGTCAGATGTTGACGCTGCAATGCAACAATGGAGAGTAACGCAGATCTTGAAGGGTGTAATGGATGAGAGTTAAGACAAGAACAGGCAATGGCCGAGTAAGTAGTTGTGGAAGACGTTGATATGATCTGGATCTGATAGATGATGGGAGGTTTAGAGGTCTTTATACTTTGCAGCAGGGGGAGGGTCTGAGGAGAGAAGTCAATGTCGTTTGCAGGTGTCTGTGCCAGTTACAGTTGTCGTTGCAATCGCAAGGCAAGGTAGCGAACAGAAAAGTAGAGTTCAAATCTGATATGATTGATGATGTCTTCTGCAGGCGTGTCAAACGGAAGCCGGGATAGGGAGCGCGGCCGGGATGGGGCTTGCAGTAACGGGTCCAGGAGATAAACGACGGAAGAGGTACGAGCGAGCAACGAGGTAGGCGGAAATGCCGACAAGACAAGGTAGTGCCAACACCCAATGGAGTAGATTAAACGGACGATGACGGGAGACAAAGCGAGCGACCGAGCGAGCGAGGTTGAGCCTGGTAGGCACTGAAGAGACGACGATGCAGGACAGGGCAGGGCAGAGCAGGATGGGATAGGACAGGGCAGGGCAAGGCAGGTAGGCACCTAAGGCAATGGAAGGTGAGATAAAGTACGGTACTGTAGGTAGCTTCAATGTTACAGCGCCGGGGACATTCGTGATGATGTACCCGCCAACAAGAAGGAGCCCCAGATCATGGATGGTTAATTCGTGTGGATGGATGGGTGAACGGACAAAGTTGATGCCCGTGCCCTTTCTTCCTTTGCTTCCTCTTCCTTTCTCTTTTGCTCTCTCTCTCTGTATCGATGACATGCCCCATGTCAGGGCAGTTACCATTTGTGAAATTTACCGTAACCCAAGACGTGTTGTACCGTACCTACCTGGGTGTAATGTACCGTACCAGCAGGCAGGTCTGTCGGTCCAAGTCCCAGATGTGTCGTATTCCCTCACAGTTGACCCCCGTACAGTAGTTGGAGTTTTGCAGAAGAAGCCCTGTCCCTGACGCGCTTCTGGAAGACTGAGTAGAATAAAGAGGGGGAGGGGGAGGAAAGAGAGAGGAACTCGCCTAATTAATCCAGGTAGCGTACCTAAACCTAGGTAGGCACCTAAACTTAGGGGAGTGGAGTAAAAGTATCAGAGGGGGTGTAGTTTTGAGAAGGCGGATGGGATTCTGAAGGGAAAGCAGCAGTAGCAGCAGCAAGAGCAGTCCAAGCAGGACCAGCCCAGTCAGGTACGATCCCGTACCAGAAACTGAGGTAAAGTGAGTGGATGTAAGGATCCTATGGCATGGGAAGCGTGTATCCACTGATGCAGGTACCTCGCCTTGTTTGATCGCGCCAAGGCCAATTCATTTACAGTGACTGCGCTGTAGACTGGCCACTGAGAAAGAGCAGAAGGAACAAATTCAAACGGCAGGTGAGAAGGAACAAATATGAGAAAAGCGGCTCCCACGGAAGGACCTAAAAATTGAGGGGATGGCGATTTAATGAGGAAAAGGCCAGGAGGAGATAAGGCAGGTCAAGGAAATGCAGCTACCTCAAGTTAGTTCTAACGTACCTATGAATATGTACGATACAGTAGATGCAGTAAGGTGTGGTTGACAGGGCTAAAGTTAAATATCAGAGACGAGACACCTGCAGCAGTCAGTGCAGGTACCTAAGGTAGGTACTGTAGGTATAGTACCTAGGTAGGTACTGCAATGCAATGCAGTGCGTGCGTGCGTGCGTGCGTGCTGTAGAGACAGCCAGCGACAGAAACTCCGAAAGAGTAGCCACCAACATGCCATCATGACAGGGCAGAAAGCTCCACAAGTACCTACATTATAGGTCTAAGACATACTTTGTAGGGCCCCCCGTCCGGCGTCCTGGTTCTCGGGGCAGCCCAGCCCAGCCCAGCGCCAGCCCAGTTGGGCCAGGATCATGGAAATGGGTGGAGACTCAAGACACATCCGCCAGCTTAGTAGTCCAGGGGTGTGGTTAAATGTAACAGGCTAACATCAGAACTAAACTGAGACCACGCAGAGAGTGAGTAAAGAAAGCTTGTGAAGATTGGGCCATGTGTGTGTGCCTGTGTGCATGTGTGTGCATGTGCTTCATCGTGAAAACTGTCCGTACGGAACCAATACCGAGAGGACGGCAGATAAACCTAAAACCTTGGCCTGGTCTAGTCTAGTCTAGTCTGCTCTACTGTTAAATATTGGTGCATTTCCAGAACAGACCGGCCGTGCCGAGGCAAAGCAGGTAGACTAGAGTAGAGCAGTGAAAGACGAGTAAAGAAGGCCTGCTAAAGTCGCAACTCGTCACAATGATTCAAGACGACCCCTTCAATAGGCGTGGACCGGTAAATTCGGGGAAAATAAACATCGTCATCTTGGCAATCCTATCCTATCCCATTCTATTCACCCATTCACCCCTGGATGTGATGTAAGAGAGCGGACCCCCTCTCGTCCAATGTAGAGATAGGATATTTACCGAAGGGGCAATGATCCTAGTGCAAGATATCGTAGCGTCGCAATTGGACGGAACTTTGATGTCTACTTTTCGGAGAACCTCAAATGCAGTAGAGATATTCAACTCATAGAATAATATCATCACCTAAAAGCAACCAAGCAGTTCCAAATGACATTAAATTTAAGTGTTTCGGAAAATTAACCCGCCATTCAACAACGTGGCCTCCTCATGGAAAGGTGCATGGGTAGAGACTCTGTGTTGCTTGTTCTCTTTCTTTGTTGTGCTTCCAGATATACTGCACCTATCACCAGCCACGCAAAGGTGCTCACCCTGAACTACATATCAAAAAAGACAGCGGTTGCATTGTCCTGGCGTGCCATCTTCACGAAGCTAGTTCTAAGCATCAAACATCGCTTCAAGGACCCAATCAAACTGTGACAGAATCAAAATCTTCACAGCCCTTCAAATTCTCATACGCCTGCGTCTATTGTGAACTAGAACCATAACTTCCAGCTTTCAGAACCATACACTCAGACGGAAAGGCCCGAATCGCTCAGACTAGCCTTGTCCATGCTGAGGAAGATCACCATAAAGCGTCATAACCCCAGATAGACAAAATAGGGCTTGAATTCAGCAGGGGAGTGAGTGATGCATGTAGAGGTGTCCGCCCTCAATATCCTGAAGCTACTACCCAGCCGACCATCTGTTGGCGGCATTGTAGGTTTCCAGCTCAAACACCAAGGCAAAGCGCTTTGTAAAATACGATTCATGATGCCAATGCCATTGCATCGCTTTGCCATGGGTCGTTCAAGGACCAAATCGGCTTTCATCCTCAGTAAGTATGAGGCGGGCAAGACACAGCCCTGCCCTTGCTCCAAAGTATGTACGAACCCTCGTGCTTGTTCGTTTCCTGTAGTTACGAGGCGGTGTTTTCTCTGCAGGCAGGTCCAGCGCTCAGACGCCACATGTTTATTAGTTGGTCCGAACTCAACTTCCGAAACGCTTTTTTTTGGTGTTGGACATTTTTAGCTGCAGGACTGTAAACACTTTAGCAGGAGGAGGGACCAATGAGGCCACAGAAATCGTCAGGTCGTTGGTAATGTCTCAGCGCATCAACGATAGCCGTTGTTTGACAACTTTACTTGTCAGAAGTTTGCTTGGCCATATGCATATGCCGTAGAGGTATCGGATATGGTTCAGAATGGTAAAGTTGCCGTTTACCAAGTCTTGTCATTTCCGTAGACGTTCGACAAACTCTGTTCTTCCTGTCTGTATTGCCTTTTTGGTTCTATTGCATTATTAGCCTCCGTCATGTCTGCCGATTGCTCGTCTTTCGGATATACAAACCGTGTTTGGAGGTGGGCTAATTTTGAGTGCAGTATCGAGATGAGGCGTGGCTGGTTATCCTTGCAACTCGTGGACACCCATACCAATACCAATATTAGTAGCCGGATTCATGACGATGTTGAGCCTCACCGACCGCCTCGGCTCATACGTAGGTTGACAACCTCAAACCGCTCGGTAGTATCGTATAGGGTATTTTTCTTTCTTTTCCGCTTGTTTGTGGAGTTGTCCGCCAATAGTCGACATCCCATTGATATTGCTTCCCGTTCATGTTGGTTTACGCATTCAGGAATAAGTGACCATTCGGCTCTGTTTTCTCGTCAAAGTTACATCTGAGTAGGTATAACACCAGTCGAATAAGGGAGCATCAACATTGGCATAATTTTCTCTTTCTTGTGTGTGGTCTGATGAGTGCAGTCCCTTTTCAGCGAGATGCACCGGGGCGAGAGAATGGATGTTGTCTCGACCGGTCTCTTTCCCTTTTCGATCTGGCGACTGATGACCCCATCCCCCTCCACTTTCCCCGTTTACCATGGATGCGTTCGCTTACACGGATTCCATTGGAACCTACCTAAACCTTTAATTCGTCAACTACCCAGGAAGTAGCGTCCTTAGTTCTACTGCCTTACTGTGGTTACCTACCTTACGCTTACTTCACTGGATGACTGACTGACTGTACTCATACTGTACCTTCCCTCTCTGAATAGGTTCGCTTCACAGACCCTGTCATTGAACCTCGCCTCGCACCCCTTTCATCTAAAAATTCTACTCTTCGCATCGACATCGTCGCCTTATTCAGAGATTACAAACAGAAGTGGTCGACGGACCTTCACACATCAACTGTCCGCAAACTGATGCACATGGCCTCACATTCTGGTTATCAAGGGTACAAGGCCATGCCTGTACGAAATTCCCTGTCTGTCTGTTCGCCAGGCCTACTCTTGCTTTATCGAATATGACAGCGTGATAAACCTTGTCTCCTCGCTTCCAGAGAATCCTCTACTGATCGCCATGATATCCGCCTGATTACCATCTCTGATCATCCGGTTCACGGTGCTCGTAACATCCTTCACCGAGGCTATTCAAGTCAATGCCATTTGCTAAGCAGCAGCTTTTCACTTTTATCCTTGTCTCCCAAATCTGGGGATCCTTTTTGCTACTGCGCTTGAATCTGCTGACTTGAAGGTTATGCGACCCTCCCAGACGGGCTACCAGCTTACACGGCGCAGTCTCCTCTTCTCCCAAGAGAGCAAGCCCATTATCCGCAGTCTCCATCCACTTTCAAGTTGCCCGTCGCCGGCTTAATCTAGCGGACCCGGCATTTCAACCGCCCCCATCCTTACAAGGACATGTTGGTGAACCCCAGAGCGTCGTTGAATCGCTGCTTGCTGCAAGGTGTCTTGTGTCTGCCACACTTTTGGGCAGCCACCCGCCCAAGACCCCGGCTATCACAAGCCAAGATCCGCAACCGTTGAATGTCATGATCGAATTACAAGGGGTCTGGCTAATAGGTGCCCAGACTCAAATACATGCCTCATTTCTGAAACCGACACTAGGACCGCATATCCAAAGTTATCGCGTTCGCTCCCAAAGTTTCCTCCTTCTACCGCCTGAATCTTCGGCCAAAAAGGTAGACAACCTCCTCGCCTCTGTTTCAACCCCCAGCTAGTTGCAAATGGCAATTAGATGCGATTCGATTGATGGCTCTCGACTACGCTGGATCCGAAAAAAAGTACACGCGTTCCCCCACTCGTTGCAAGTGTAATCGGAGTTTCGTGCATGTCAAAATCTTACTTACATGGTTCTTCGTCTGGTCTTGAGCACACCCAGTAGCCCAGTACACCATCTGCCGGGGATATCGGCATCACATTTCCCCATCTGCAGGTGTCTCTTTTGTCTCTGATCTCTCAACGGTGTGCTTCCCATACCAGGTCTCAAGCCCGCTGTCTTAAACCCTTTGTGCCAAATGACGTCGTCTGCAGTAAGCGACAAGGTCATAGAGTTGCCTTTCCATGCTCGCCAATGAAGCCTGAGCCTGATATTCTACGACTGCCTCACTTTGAATACTATATATGATTCGTCGTCTCAAAGTTTCCCATACGTTTAAAAAAAGACTTCCGATGCTTATATCTGCCAATCACACCTCGAGATGGCACCTGGAGCTAGCTCTCCAACACGAAACTTCTGTCACAAGCCATACATCGCCAGATAGTCCCAACGCTCTTGGCAAATTCTGAACAAGGGCTCGTGTGTCAGGCGAAATCATATTCAACAGATCGCAAAAAGAACCTAACATAAGAACCCACAAATTCCAGAACGCATGTCGAACTTGTCCCCAGGATAATCAAACAACCTAGATCCTTGACGCTTGTGAGAAGGCCTCCACAATTCGATCATCAATAACACATTGTGTAGCAGCTTCCTCCACGCGAAGCTTGATGTTAATGGCACCACCATATGCCCATCACTGTACATGTCGCTCGCTTGTTCAGACATCCCCCTGATCGAAAGCCAGTTGATCTCTATCCACTGCTCTGGAGCAAGATTCAGGACATGGAATGGAACTTTTTACGGCGACAACTGCGACCCAAGTTCGTGGTTCCTAGGGTTTGAAGCTTGAGCCTTTTTTCTTTTCCCTACGTACCAAGTCCACACTATTGGTACTCGATCAGGGGGGTTTGCTTGAGGATACCGAGCCTCGGAGAAAAAAACTGGCAACCTCATGAAAATTATCCTGCCAAATCTCAAAAGGGGACTAATACAATCTCAATCCTGGGAATAATGCCTCGTGTAAAGAACCCATTAACCCGATGAGGGTAACTGCAATGCAACGACACGGAAAGTTACGTGTGAGCATGAAAATTATCTTCACATGTCAAGTCGTATTCTCAATGATGCAAACCCGTAAGTGGGTTGCTTTGATTAGTCTACGTATTGATTTCGGCGTCTATTTGTAACGTTCAGAAAAGGTGGTGACAAAACTCATAACTCCCCATCAGTTCGTCACAATACTGTCAAGGGTACTGTGCACTCCCATCGTAGGCATGATTTGTGAGTGGACTCTCGAGTGTCATCATGCAGGTGAACACACAAGATGGTATGCCCTCCTTTCATCTTCTTCTCGGGCCTACTCTCCGGATTTAGGAGATCATTACTTCTCCAGCACCAGTTGCAAGCTCCTCTGAGCCCTCTTGTTCAGGGGATTTGGGCTGGTCGGTTAAGCCTTTCGACGGCGCAGTCTTCATCTCTAACACATCGCTGTCGCTACCTTGCCGTTCGAGGTCTTCAAATGTGAAGGCATCAGACAAGTTGACTGCCAGGAACGTCTTTGGTAGTTTGACCCTGTAGAAGGTGTTAGTGGAAGATCCATGACAAGGAAAGTTGCGTGACGAGGGGATCTTACTGGTTGAACTTGGCTCGAAGGGTCTTGATAACCTGCAGCCAGTCCGCGTGTGGCGTCAGACTTCGTCGGGGGGCGCATCCGATGCAGTGTCGGCTGTCGAGTTGAACGTGTAAGGGATCAAAGACGTGGCAGCCAGGGCTGATGGTGATACGAATACTATATGTAAACGTGGGGGCATTGTGCGGTGATGATCCATCGCCTGCCGTCTTCATCTCAGCTTCGTAAAGCTCGAAGCAAATCTGAGAAAGATAATCAAGCTCAGGGATAGTGCTACGCTTAATCTTAGTCTCAACACCTCCCTCGATAATACAGTTCAGCAATGTGTAGATGTGCGACTCCTTAGTAAAGTAGAAGAAGGATTTGGCGTCGTCTGACGCCTGCATCTCTTCCAGATCCTGCACAATCTCTTTTAGAAGAGGCAAAGAGGTGAGTAAACCAATCTCCAGTTTCTCACTGTCAGAGATACCATATTCTTGAGGGCAGATAAAGTCGAACAAGACCTTGGCAAGACGGTAAAGTTCCTGAAGGGGCTCGTTTTGAGCGTCTGTCTGGGATGCAGTTTGCTTCGTTCCCTTATAAAGACGGAAGTACTGCTCCGGTGGCGCCTCTTCGTTAAAGTGTCGTAGATTGTTAAGGAACGACCGTCTTCTAAACAATTTCTTGACCGAAGCCGAGCGACTCCCGGCATCCACCTTGTCTGAACCTTCAGGCGAATGATGTTGGCTTTTGTCAGTTTTCTCATCGATGGACTTGCCGTCTTCAGACTCCTTTGTCTTGCCTTCTTTCGTACCGGTGGCTGTGTATTCATCCAGCATGTGATTTGGTGGCGTGTACACCCACTCCAGGAACTGACGATTGTGCAGCGCGTCAAACTTCATGGTGTCGTAAAGTTCCGATATTTTGCTTGGGTCGACCTTATCGCCATCGCAAAATTCTTGGAACAGTTTCTCCCATCGCTCCCGGAAAAGCTCGGCATCTTCACCACAGCACCATCGTGACTGAATCTGATTGATTGTGTTTGCTTGGGACATTGACGATGCAATAGACGAGCTCGAATTATCACCAGACAGCTTCTCAGTGCTTGGGTTCGAGATGGCATTTAGTGATGTGACAGCACCACTGTAAAGCTTCTTGTAATTGTGATCCATCACACGCCGGTGGAAGTTCATCAGCTGCACAACTCTTGTCTGCACCTCTGAAGGCTCAGGCATGTTCTCTGGCCAGGTAAATTGTGCAGGACGCTCGTTACCTTTGCGCAACAGTCCTTTTAGCTTCTTCTTTACCTTGTCCATTTCATCCTTGGCAGCATTAGAGTCGTCCAGCAGATCTTTGCGAATTGTGATGAAGTCCTCAGCAATGTCTTTCTTGCCCAGGAATGAAGCAGCCCAGATCTGAGCACTAGTCGTCACTCGTCTCTCTGAGCTACTGAAAACGTGAACCTCGTCCAATATGTCCCGATTCAGAAGCATGAGATCATTGCGCATGTTCTCGCCTAGTTCTTGGGATTGATATCGGGCCGAGTGTGTTGGTTCACCTCCCCATTTGACAATGAGCTGCAGTTTATCGAGAACTAGTCTCTCTTCTGCAGCAGTGAACTTGGACATAGTGACGCCGGAGAGAGAGTCTTGTCGCTTTGGTGCTCCAGGTGGTTTGTCCTCTTTTGATGAGTCACCTCCCTCCTTGGCTGTGCCATTATCCTTTTCAGTCATGGCGACAAGCTCCTCACTGATAGCTGGCTCTTCTGTCTTCTTCTTCCTGAACATTGGCTTAATCTGGATTTTAGTGCCCGGCCAACTGCCCTTCTTTACAAGGACATTTCGAAGAGATCGAAGCTTAGCACGGTCTTCAATTCCCTGTTCATATGCCAAGTCCACCGCCTGAACCACACTTCCAAGGGCTGCTTCTCCAATCAACAAGACTTCTTCCTGGTGGCCCTTCAAGAGGGCAATGAACGGTTCTGAGTGGAACGTGAATTTGTACTTTTGCTTAGGAGTGCGATCTGCGTGTCTAATAACGGAAACCATACCCTTCAACTTCCAGGAGTGGGTTGGAAGAGGAGGCTCAGGCGCAGCAGGTGTCTCTTCTTGTGGGGGTTCCGCGACAGCGCTTTGTTGAGCTGGAGGAGCAGACAGAATACCTGGCAAGTTCACATCGATAGGAGTAGCCGGTATCACTGGCGTTGCAGAGGAACTGTGTGCTTTAGAAGGCAGTCCGCTCTCCGGAGGCATCAGGGGGGTGACCGTTCCACTCGGTGCACGGCGCGATGTATCATCGGGTTGCGAATCAGTAGTAGTTGGAATAGATGCTATGCTCGTTCTGACTCCGCTAGCGCCAGGCTGGCCTTGTTGCTCTCGATCCTTAAACGCGTTAGAAGCTCGAGTGAAAGGGTCGGTTCCAGTTTCTGATGGCGCGGGCGAAGGCATAGGAGGAGTGACGCCACCACGTCGCATCTTCTCTTTGACGAAGAGATCTTTGAGAATGTTAGAACAATGATCGTAGTAATCGTCGTTGTCCTTGACGAAACTCCAGCCATTGACATCGATGACATAGCTCTTTCCCGACGCTCGGAGCATGTCGAAACCACAGACTCTCTGTCCAAAGGCGGTAGAGATCTTGCTGGCCATCTCCTTCTCTTCGGCGCCAAGAGCTGTAACATATCGCAGCTCCTTGCCATGGGTATTTCTTCGTACCACGCCGTCGACTACTGGACTCTTTCGAGTCTCCGCATGGCAATAGTTCGGACCAACAGTGTAGGCCTTGACATCTTCAGCGTTGTCAACTTGCATAAAGCTTTCGTAGATGTAACTGCTACCAGGCTCGGTAATGGCCCTAGGCACATTGAGGTCTTGAATGTAGTCTGAACTCTTGTTTCCAATCTTCCGGAAGAGCTTTCGAGCGCCACCACCATCTTCGCTAGGGAAATAAATAATGATGTTATGGTCTTCTCCACTCGTTGGCTTCTCAACGAAAGGCTTTCTGAGCGTTTGGCCATCAACGCTGATGGTGTTGCCGTCGTCAATCAATTCCACCTTCTGAGGAGGTGGTACTTGTGCGGGATCGATAGGATCGAGCTGAACTCCAGAGATCTCTTTGATGTGTTTAGACATTTCGGGTGTAAGATATTCAGGGCCACCATCACGAGTGACCTCGACACGCTTTGGTGTCCGAACATTGATCTTGTCGAGCAAGTGAAGGCACAAGCGACGGTCCCACAGGATTTGCTGCATAGGGACATCGTTTACACAGAAAGGCTTCCGTGCCTTGACGTAGGCAATCGCCTTCTCTAAAGGAAATCCATCCGAGTAGAACGAAATGAGATAATCGCTGTGTGGTGTTAGTGATCGCTTTAGGTAACTCGGCACGTGCCTCTTGCAGCATTGAAGATGCACCCCACTATGCTGCTTCGGCTCACCGAGAGTATTGACTTACCATATAGGCCAATTCTCAACCTCTAAAGACAAACAGATTAGCCCGGCTCTGAATAGTATACTCCAAGTTTCGTATGATTCTCACCTTCGTCCAGGATGACCTTGTCACCAAAGACGACCACATCAAATTCCCGGTTGGCGATAAGTCGGTTCAGAATGTTTCGGCTGGGTTTACTTCTGGCCTTGATATCGAGAGCGCATACACCAATAACACCGAATCGCGATGGTTTCACTACATCAAGTCAGACTTAAGCTCTTCGCCCTGAAATAATTCCACGACACCGATCAACCTACCTTCTTCTCTCTCCCGGTGATGGGGAGCCCGATCGCTGCTTGGGCTGTGGCTGCTGTTTGCTGTACTTCCGCTGAATCGTCTTTTGGCTCGACTGCGAGATCGATCGGGCCCTTGATTGCGCAGGCCGGGCGTAGCGTTCTGCATGTTGTCGTGGCGGATGGTTCGCTTCGTAAAGTCAAGTGGCTGCGAATTGTGGTCTCGAGCAGTCAGGTGGTGTTGATTATGATGTCCTACGGCCGATTGACCGGCTTGGAGACTCGAAGTAGTGACAGTGACGTTAGAGACCTCGGCTTCGGACTGAACTAGACCTGTGCTTTTGCTCGTTGACAGAAACCCAGGTACAGATCGTGGTGGGGTTCCCAACTCTGAGCCGTGAGCTGATGGTGAACCGCTGAGGACGCCACGGGCGGATGCTAAAGAGTATACGGATGTCCCCGAAAGTCTTCGAGATTGATGATCCGAGCAAGAAGACAATCGGTTGGTCGCGACGTTGGAAGCTTCAGACGAGACGGTGTGGGAATTCTCGGTGGCAGACGGTAAGCGGGTTCGCTGTTGGTGGGGTTCGTCTGAAAGTTGCGAATCGGTCAACACCTGATCTTCGGCAGTGGTATCTGAGGTCATGGACTCGCGACGAGTATTTGCAAGAGTTCGGGGGTTCCTGATTGGCAAGGACGAAGCAGCTGTTGTTGAGTTTGGGGCTGTCGTGAAACTAGCCCGGCGTGCGTATGACTCTCTAGTGACGGGCTCGGCGCCGCGACTCTTTCTAGTAGCGGCGGTAGCAGAAGAATTGGCAAGAAGCGAGGCGGACGAATAAGAGAAAGCACGAGCCTGGCGAGGCGGTTTGGCCTGTATTTGATGCTGTTCAGCAGGGACGTAGCCAAAAGTTAGGGCCGAAGAAGATGGAAGAGAAGGTGGATTGGAGCGGCGAGGTGAGCTAGAAAAGTCGGCGGCGGAAGGTTCACCGGAGGCGGAGGTAGAGGGGCTAGTCGAAGGTCCGGGTCCAGCTTTTCTTTGACCTTGCACTTGTGCCTGTGCTGGTGCTGGTGCTTCTGCTGGGTTGTCAACGGAACCGGTAGTGCTAACAAGATTCGGGTCCGGTGGGTTGCTCATTGTGTCCGCCGTTTAGAGCCTCCGCAATAGATAAAGTGAGCCAAGGTAAGGTCGTATGCGGATGATATGGATGATATGGATACAGTGCAGTATCTTGTTTGATGGGCCTGCGTGCTGCCGCTTATCCCTTGCAGTGCATGTACGTAGTTCTTGAAAACGATTCTGATTGAACGTGCTGCTCTTAATTATTAAAAGCCTTTGCTGTCAATTGATTCGTACTGTTAAGCTTTGTTGGGCATATTAATTGGCGAGCGTAGCCAGTGACAGAATTGCAACCACGAACTGATGGAATGTCTGACGTCGTTGGAAAAGCCCGTTTATTGGAAAGGCTCAGACCATCGGGCCTAAATTGTGTGCAGACAGAATAAAGTCGACGTTTCAGACGTTTTCCGATGTCCTCAATAGAGTGTCTTGGGCGACGCCTAGACTCGGCCTTTGTCCCTTGTTGGTTGTTATTGGAAGCAAAACAATCTTCTCTAATATGTGAAAGGGAGACAGAATGGATATATATTAATTCCACAAAAGAGAACAATGTCAGGCTTAATGATGACCTGTTTTCTGTCTCAGTCTGAATTGGGCCGTTACCATGTCTGGTGCAAATCAGAGAATGTGATTAGGTGCCCGCTGTGCCGCGATCTCGTCAGGTACTGACACTACTGGACCTTCCTAATGCTCGATATTGCTGCAAGTCAGCTATTGCTGGGGCTTCCTTCCCTTTTACTCGTCCTGCAGAAACGAAGCTCCAAGACCAAGCTGTTTAATGACGCAGGTGCGAAGGATCGCCGTCATGAGATGTCGGTATTTGGGTTGACAGTTGTATTGCAGCTTGACTAACGGGACAAGGGCTTGTTAGTATAAGAGGCTAAGAACCTCAAGTGGATGAGAGCGAGCAAGTCACTCCATTTGTTGGCGAATATCTGCTACATTTATTTTCATACAGTAACTACGATCAACACCTTGTCCTAATCAATTACTTTGCTTCAGTATCCCCCTAAAGAACAGCTCTATTCTGAGTCACCAGATTCATCTCCAGATGTAAATTCATCTGATAGCGGGGTTCGCGATGGGGTCATCTGGGGAGTGGATGGCTCAGTGCATGATAGTGGGGGTGACAGTTCCAAGCTTTTCTTGTAAGTCTCTTGCAGTCTAGACTGAGAATCAACATACACGTACAGAGACATATCATGGTGCTTTTCTTCAACATGCAAAGCCGTTAAAAGGCTGCGTTCATGCACCACATGATGTCTGCAAGAAAGACGCCACGCGAAGAATAGCTGTGTAGTGAGACATTCATCCGTCGTCATTATTCCAGGCACACAGCAATCAGAATGAGATCTGGAATGGGCATGGCTGGATTGAGCACTATTATTGGACGAATAAGTTGTAGGAGAGATGGCCACGAGGCTTATAGCAATATCGAGATTTGCTTTTTTTTTTCTTTTCCGTGGCTCAAAGGAATTTAGGGACAAACCTTGAAAATGAATCCTGAGGTCCGATGAGATGGACACCAGATCTTGATATCAGCTTGATGACTTGCAGGAGATCAGCCCTGAACTTAACAGTCGTTTCGAGGTCGCTTGATCAATCCGCAATTAGCTTAGCTTACAGGTATACAGTAAGCCAATACCACACGTTTCCGTATCTGCCTTATCACCGCATGGCACCCTATCGTGTCCCTAAGATTATCACCTCGTCCCAGATCCGTCTCTTCCTCGCCTTACAACTATTTGTACCCCTGTAGCAGTTCTTTGCGCGGACTTGAGCCACGAATAACGGTTCTATGATAAGTAATGCATGCACCTGCAGAACCGATCCGACGTACATCGCCAAGACTATCCACGTACTGTGTGAGATCTGGATCTCGGATTATGCCTGAAACGATGGGTCTGAGGCCTACATGGAGCTTTCGGTCTAGGGGCCGTGATTGTAGCATTGATATATGAGGCCGATTACAGTACGTTATCAGCCAGACCCCAGTAGCCAGAACGTTGGGCTTAAAGAGCGCTTTGGCTCGGCATTAATCTGCAGCTTCACTAGGTATCAATACGATGCTGAAAATGTAAGTCTATGCATTTTGTAGGTAGAACAATCCTAAATCAACCTGTTCCGAGGGAGCCTCTCCCTGCAATGTATATGCTGTACACACGGGCCTATGGTATACCCAAAAACTAATTTCCCCAAAGCCGCAAAACCAGATACCCAATGCATCATGTCATAAGTAAGAAAACAAAGAGTCATTTATTCCGCTTGCGGGTTATATCCCCAGAGGCGTCTTCGCTCGAGAGCCCACCAGTGGGCCACCTCGTCAGCTTCACGAACCCAGTTCGCGGCTTCGTCGCCGTACTGGCGTTTTACTGCTTTGATCATAGACTTGATAGTCCACTTATCCAGAGCTTCGAGCTCGAGGGGGTCTTTACCCAAATCTGTAAACGTGTATTCTAGGTCCTTCTTGAGAGGAACTGCAAGTCGCCAGGGGGCATCGGCCGATGTGACTGTGAGCATACCACCTCCGGGGTTGATAAGCCCAAAGTTCCAGGAACGGCGGCCTTTCAGGGTCTTTTGGTATGGTCTAATAAGAGATTGACCTTCGTAATCGTTGGCGAGATCAGATGCAATCGCTGAATCTTCTTTGTTTAACGATCCCGAGTTGACAAGAAGGTCGAGAACGGTAGGGAGGATGGAGATGGAGGTTACGTTAGCCTCGTATTGAACCCGAGGAATACTGGGATGACGGAAAGAAATAGGAACTCGGAAGTTGCTGATGTGGCGGTTCTCGTAGGTACCCGTCTTGGAGAAATCCTCCTTGAACGCTTGCCCGTGATCGCCGACAAAGACAACTAGAGTTTCATCGGCGATTCCAGTATCCTCAAACATCTGCATAAGCTCTCCGAGCCATGTATCAGTAAAGCGAATGGTGTTTAGATATTTGTCAAAATCTTGGTGTCGGGCGCCCTCCTTGCCCATGTACTTCTCGGTCTCAAACCACTTTGGCACACCCCAAGGATGATGAGTTGTGCTGGTAAAGTGCGACATAAACAGACGCTTGTCCTGGGCCAGTCCGTCGGTGATGAACTTCTTGATGTGCCCCTTCAGATCGGTTTCAGGGTACCCAAAGTAGTTGATCTCTTCCATCTCAGGGTTGTCGCGGGCCTCTTCGTCGAGCTTTGGCTTCGTGACCTTGAAATCGAACCCGATCTTGGCATCAAACTTGTCCTGTCGGTCATAAGAGTCTGTGACAGCCTGAAAAAACGCAGGCTTCCATTCATACTCGTGGAACTTGGTTTGCTGACTTTCACCCGTTCCCCACCAATCTCTTGCCGTCTTGTTAGTTTTGACCTTGTTGAATAGTTCCAGAATCTGGGGAATGCAGGGCTGATAGCTCTCGAGTTCGGCCTCTTCGAACATGTTGACGGCCATGGGCCATGCGCCACAATGAGCTGCAGCGAGACTCTTGGTCGAGACGCTACTAGGAGTAAGGCCTCCTACAACGTTAATACCACCAAAGCCTGGTTTGGTCTGGTCCTTCCACGTTGGGTTCTCGGGTCGGGCGTAAGTGGTACCATTTGCGCTTGCGAAGTTGCCAGGTTTTCCGGTGATTTTCTCGATGTTTGGCGTCATAAGAGCCACTCGACTGTTAACTTCATCTCGAAGCTTCTCGTCGTGCGATTCCATGATGGAACGGTGAATAGCGCTGCCTTGTTGGATAGGGAAGAGCTCCTCGCGCATGCTTTCCATAAGGATAAGAGCAATGTGCCGGATCTTGACAGAGCTATTTGATAGTGCCTCTTGAATAGGAGCAATGATTTCTTTGTCGAGATTGGTAATTCGCATTGGGTCGTTGACAGGGTTGTAAAAGCCCCGGTCTTCCAGAGTGTTTGGGCACGCATTACTAGGGCCATCATTCTGATCGAGCTCAACCTTGTATCGTTCAGGATCCCACTTCAAGAACCCGTTGGGAATAGGACTAGGCAACCACTTTGGAGGGTTATCCCGGTAGTGCTTGGCATAGTCGCTGTTGGTTCTGCTGGGAGCCCAGCCCTTGAAGTCATCCTTAGGAGGACTCCACTTTGAGTTGTCGATGATATTCTTAAGAGGCCATTCATTCTGCGAAGCGCAAAGTCTAAGTTTAGGCTTGACTGAATCGAGTAACCGCAAGGGTAAACTGCTGGCCATGTGGTTGTAAGGCTGGTCGGGGCGAACGATGGTAGTGATGCCAATAAAGAGGAGGACCGCAGTAGTGATAACCCACGATGGAATGAAGGCACACATACGTCGCTTCTTTAATGCGCCATCTTCCGGGCCCTTCTCTTCTACTTGATTCGGGCTCGGCGATACATTCCCACTGCCAGGAAGAGATTCTCCGCTGTTAGTACGCTGAAGGAAAGGCTCGGCGTTTTCGGGGTCATGCTGATGTTGTTTTTGGGGGCGAATCTTTCCCCGTAGATGCCGGGACACTTTTACATGTTAAACGTTAACGGTTTTGATGAGCCAACAGATCAACATACCTGAAGCGATTCGCTTGCCAAGGTCGGATACTATATTACCAACGGTTCGGTAAAGGTAGTTCTGGGGTAACCACGAGGCAATAAGAATAATCAACGCAGAAACCACGACACTGCTGCTTTCGCTAACAAGAACATTGAGGCCTTCATCGTTGGCAAAATCGCCTGCGTCGCTCCATTCGACTTCGCCGCCTGTTCTGTAGTGGAAGCCGAGCTCGGACGCTGCCGCGACGAATGTTATTAGACTATATGCGCCAACCGTTAGATACAAACCCAATAATGGAATGGCAAGAACGGAGTGGGCAGCAGCAACCTACGTTAGAATGCAACCAACAAGATAACCAGCAAAGGAAGCAATTGTTCGCTCTCTTCGTAATAACAAACGGCCCAAGAGAACTAGAAAGACATCTTGAAGAAAGAAGGTCGGTAGGTAGACAATGAAGTCAATAGCGGAAATTGAGTGAATGTGAATATACAGATGTAGTAATTTAGCAAATAGCAGTGATACGAAATAGACAGCAAAGAGATACGAGACTGAAGACATCTTGGGCCTATCTCACATCGTCAGATGAGACGAGAAGGAAGAAAGAAGGAAGGAGAGATGGAGGGGGGAAGGAATAAGGTCAGGTCTAGGCAAAAGCCAAGCGGACATAAGACTTTTTGTCAGATATACGAGCAACCATCGATCAATTAAGTTTGTAGGGGACCGTAGCTGAAGGAGAGCAGCGGCCCCAGTTCAGTTCCAGGTATATACGAAACAAACCAGAGTCAGTGCATGGTACAGGACAAACTGGACTGAAGTGAAACAGAGTGATACGCAACGCCCCTCATCGCCCCTTGCAAATCCTCACCCCTCAAAGCCAGGGCAATGAATATCTCTATACTCTGTACTCCGTACCGTACATAATACCTGCCTGTATTAGCGCACAGTACGGTGTTGGTAGTCACAGTGAATGGCATGACATCCATGACATGATGAGGAAGAATTGGAATTGCCTAGGGATGGTATGTGGTCGCGTGTTGCGTTGCAGGTGGAGTGAACCGCAAAGGTACCTAGGTGACACCACTGTACTGTGCAATACAGCACAGTAATTATTGTGGGCAGGCGTGTCTCTGGGGGTTGGAGCTAAGCCAAGCCAACCTTACCAACAACATCTCGTGCATAATCGACTACGCAAGCTTAAGGCTTTAAGCTTACCTCGGAGTTGCCTTTGACGCCTTTGACGTGCCGTTAGCTTGCTTTTCAGTGCTTGCTTCCCCGCTGCAGGCCCAGCGTTTTTCCTTCTTGGGTTCTTTCTTTGACTGAGCCGCCCGCTGCGCCACGACTGAAACGAAACCTCCTATAGGAGAGAGTGCACGCACTGGGACAACTTATTGATCGCCTGCCTTCCCAGGTATCCAAGCTTATTCCTGGTCGGGTAATTATCTAAACTTTGCCTCCACTTTTAGGAAAAGACAAAGGGGGTTTTTCTTTTCTTTCAGTTCGGTAGTTCGTCATAGGTACAGTAGGTATGTTAGTAGGTAGGTAGCTTCTTTGTTTCCTCTTGCACCATTCATTCCTCCCAGACCCTGATTTGCTACGGCGTAAATGGTGGATCTGACTTATACGATGCAATGGGGTTACTCTTCAAAATACGAAAGAGCCTTAGATTTAATCGCGTCTCGAAACCTTACAATCCTCTAAGTTGGTTGGCTCTGATAGTTCCCCTGGCGTTGAGTCTGACTCCATGGCTTTCCCGTCGCCCTGACTTATATCTGTTCTGGTTGGTATCCCGAAGCGCTAATATCGCGGTGACGTCTGCAGTCATGGTGGTGGAGCTCCTTTGTGTCGTGTTTATCCTTACGGATAGCTGTACGGTACGTACTGTAATGGACAACAACAGGCCGGCCCTGACTAAGGTCACCACCCGTCGTCAAAGATTAGAGTCTTACATAGTGTCTTGATGTTCGTCTCTTACTGTGTCTTGGCTCTTGGCTGGCAGTCTTGAACAGGGATGTCCAAGAATCAAAGAGGATGGGTGGGGTTGCGTTAGGTAGATCATCTTCAGGTGCATGGAGAAACCGTTGTTTACTATGAATAGACGGTGCTATGAGGGATGACAATTGTTATACGAATTGATGATGAAGCAAGCAACAGTATTTTGATCGGCTGCTTATTATCCCACGGACCCTCATATCATGTTTGCTGTCCATACTTGCTCTTCACTTATGCATCCATCTCAGCTCAGATCAGATCAGCTCAACTCACTTCCCCCTCTCAATCGAGCCTGCTCACGTAAGGATGGCTGGCTGGCTGCATGGGCACACAAGCACTGCTGTCTTCCCTGCCTCCGCCGTGAACTCGATGACCTTGGCAACTCATGGTGTCACAAACATTCTATTCAAAAACTTGTCTTGGGAATATTGGATCGACGAGTACCACGTCGGTTACGCCGTGCCGCCATTGGGGCTCAGGCATGTACACCGAGAATTCTCGCAGCCTTACTGTACAACCAAGTTTGACCAAGCGCGTATTTGATATTCCGATTCAGTCTGATGCGTATAGAGTCGATGCTCGGTTTCATCTAAGATCTAGTCTAGACCAGATCTTCGGATGCGCTTCCAGAATTCCAGTCGCGATTTAATCCTCTCACTAACTCTGTGCCTTGCGCCATGGCGCGGCGTTGCCTGCCGGCCGGTAGGACCCTGTGTACAGAAAGAGGCTGTCGGGCCGGGCTAGTGGTAAACTCTTTTTGCACTCAATTGATGCCAAATACTTGACGGTTATAGTGACAAAATAAGTCATACGTGGAAGCTGAAGAATTACGATGCTTATTCTACCATTCTGAAAGGCTTCTGGAACATAAGAACATGACCAAAAGATATTATGAGCTTTCAATTGGTATCCTAAGCATCATCAGGAAGTAGTAAAGTAATGAATCGTCCCATAGACGAGGTTTCGGTCATTCTACAGGTTCAAATATTTTCTTCAACTCTATGTGAGATATACTGCCGCACGTCACCGCCAAAAATTGTAAATTTTTGGAGATAGATCCAGCACCACGCAGAGTAGCCTCCATCGCAGAGCGCAAGCGGGCATCCTTGGTGTAGTAACTCTTGTCGCTACTCGCACCGACCGTATCTAATACAATCATAATGCCTCACAAAGACGCTGACCATCCTGTGGTCAAGCGCCAGAAGACTGCGGCTCCCGCCAATGTTTCAAAGTCTTCATCCGACTCATCTAGAATTTTTGCGCCTTTCCGCGTATGTCCATGTTCTCTGTCGCCATGTTGCTATAGCTAACTGTTTCGCAAAAGACTGTCGGTCTAGTATCTCCTACAAGCGTTCCTTTCACCTCGATTCCTCTTGGCAAGACTACCTTTCAGATCTCGACCTCCGTTGGCCGATCTATCCAGACCTACGATCTTCGTCGCGGATTGAACCTCGTTTTCATTACCCGCCCACAAACTCCCGCCGACATCACTGCAACTCTTGCCTGGAAGCAACAGATATTCGCAGCATGGGGAGGATCGAAGAAGGATGAGCCCCAGGGTGTCTGGATCTTCCAAAGAGGCAAGAAGGTTGATGAACTTGCGCTCCCCGCCGACCTCAATGAGCCTATTCAGCAAATTCAGGTTCTTGGAACATGGACTATCGTCGCCGCTCTGACACGAATCGAAATTTTCAAGACAGCCACTCTGGAGCACTACACCACCATCTACACCACGCCTGCCAACAACCGAGGCAATGAGATCACTGGCGGTATTGTGTCTATGCCCACTTTCCTGAACAAGATTTTCGTGGGCCGCAAAGATGGTTGGGTTGAAATCTGGAACGTCAGCACTGCCAAGCTCATTTACACCATCTTGCCTCCTTCCCTTGATTGCGGCGCTGTAACCTGCTTAGAACCCAGTCCTGCCTTGTCCCTCCTGGCCATCGCCTATTCTGAGGGAACTCTCATCATCACAAACGTTCTTACTGACAAGATCTCGCTTCGCATCGAGGCTGGCAGCTCGGAGGCACCAGTCAACTCGATCTCTTTCCGAACCGACGGCATGGGAGCTGGCAACGATGGACGCAAGGATGGTGTTATGGCTACAGCGACAGCTGCTACTGGAGATGTCACATTCTGGGATTTGAACGGTGGTGGTCGTGTTATGGGTGTTTTGCGAAGCGCTCATAACCCACCCTCTTACGAAGGACCCCTTGTCCGCGGCGGCATCAGCAAGATCGAGTTTCTCCCTGGCCAACCTGTGGTCCTTACTAGCGGTCGCGACAACTCCCTCAAGTCCTGGATCTTCGACGAAACCCCCTTCTCGCCTGTTCCCCGTATCCTCCACTCCCGCAGTGGACATGCTGGCCCCGTCAACTGCCTACAGTTCCTTCCCACCGACTTCGATGGCGCCGATGGTGGCAACAAGTGGCTGCTCAGTGGTGGACAAGATCGAAGTCTTTGGGGATGGAGTTTGCGCCGTGATGGTCAGAGCACAGAATTGAGTCAGGGTAACATTCGCAAGAAGGCCAAGAAGGTCGGTATTTTGGCTACCAACGCCCTTTCACATGGACCGACAACGACTTTGGAGGATCTCAAGGCTCCCGAAATTACATGCATGGCCTCTTCCCTGAACCGAGACGGTGGTATTGGTGCTATGCCCGGTAACCACCCTATATGGCAAAAGTCTCAGAAGAAGAAGGCCCATGATGCTGAGGCCAGCGGTATGACCGGCTGGGAAAGCGTGATAACTGCTCACAAGAATGATCCTTATGCCAGGACGTGGTTCTGGGGTCGCAAGAGAGCGGGTCGATGGGCTTTCCCTACTGGAGATCAGTCTAACGTTTCGACTGTTGCGATCAGCCCTTGTGGTACTTTTGCCCTTGTTGGTTCCGAGGCTGGTGGTATCGATATGTTCAACCTCCAGTCTGGAAACCATCGTCAACGATTTCCTTCAAAACTCAGCCCAGCTCAAGCCCGCCAACTGAAGATGCAACAGCTACGACAGGCAGATGATGTGGTACAACTACACGCCGAGTCTACTCGCCAGTTCACCGCGGGCACTGGAAAGCACACCAAGAGAGTCACCGGTATTGTTGTGGACCAGATGAATAAAACCGTGGTGTCTTGTTCATTGGATGGCAAGATCAAATTCTGGGACTTCTTGACAGGAAACCTGTTGGAACAGATCGACTGGGCGCCTATGACTTTTCCCACAGGATGTAGATACCACCCCGCCAGCAACCTCCTTGCCTTCTCATGTGACGATCTCTCGATTCGGGTGGTGGATATGGAGACCAAGCGAACTATTCGAGAGTTTTGGGGTCCTCAAGGCGCCATCAACGATTTCTGCTTCTCTAACGACGGACGATGGATCATCGCAGCCTCTCAAGATTCTGTCATTCGTGTCTGGGATCTTCCTACGAGTCACTTGATCGATGCCATCCGAATTGAGAAGCCTTGCAAGGCGATAGCAATGTCTGTCACTGGCGAATACTTGGCTGCGACAATTGAGAACGAATTGGGCGTGACACTATGGACCAACAAGGCTCTATTCAAACATGTTCCCACACGCCAAATCTCTGAAAAGGAGATTGGTCATGTTTCCGCTCCTACAGTCTCTGGCGAGAACAGCCACGGCATGCTGGAGGGCGCATTCGAGGAGGAGCAGGCTGAGGATGATGATACTGTGGTGGCACCCACAATCGAGCAGCTTAGCGCCGATCTGACAACCTTGTCGCTGGTTCCCAAGAGCCGCTGGCAAACACTACTCCATCTTGATCTTATCAAGGAGCGAAACAAGCCCAAGGAGGCTCCCAAAGCTCCTGAAAAGGCTCCTTTCTTCCTGCCTTCAACAACAGGCAAGGAGAACCCCATGGCGTCCAAGGAGCAGAAGAATGGAGATGCGGACAACACTTCTCGCGTTACAAGACTCGAGCAGGCTCGTTTTGAGCAGGCCCTTGGCTCAAAGCTTCGTGTTGGAGCAGAGACCGGAAACTGTAAGCACATCTCTCGTACATGATTATTTGCATGAAACTAACTCAACATAGACGATGAATTCATCGAGCATCTCAAGTCTCTTTCCCCATCGAGCGCAGATCTGGAGCTCCGATCGCTCTCCATCGGTGATGGCGACGACACGCCCAACGAGCTGCTGCATTTCATCCGTGCTTTGACAGCGCGCCTCAAGACTCGCCGAGACTATGAGCTGACCCAGGCCTGGATGACGGTGTTCCTCCGACTTCACTTTGACCTGGTGATGGAGAACCAGGATCTGCTGGAGGCGCTGAGCGAGTGGAAGACGTACCAAGAGAAGGAGTGTAACCGACTGGACAGTCTGGTCGGTTACTGCAGTGGTGTAGTTAGCTTCTTGAGGAGTCCAAGGACATGAGAAGCATAGAATAGCAATGTGGGTTAGATACTGAAATAATGGCGTCTGAATATCATGATTATTAGGGAGCATATGGTATACTAGACAGTACAGTATTCGACCTGACAAGTTTTCAATCGCGACTGTTTAGTGTATTCATACTGTCAATATCCGTATAAGCTACTGACATTGATAAATCTCGTTTGCAATTGCATTCTAACGAGTCATCTCTCCGCCTCTTGCCTGCGAATTCTATAAATACACAGTTTCCTTCTCCCTAACTCCTCCCAAGACCCAACTTTTCAGTAGTCTCTATCCTACCCGTTCCCGATTTCACCGCGTTTGTTTGCGCATTCACGCGATCATTCGTATGGTGTTCAAATGGTCGTCGCGAAGTTGTTATTCGCTCATGTCTGGAGAGGCGATCGTGCGAGATGGTATTGGCTGATCGGCTTTCTAGACCTGCTCGGCGCCCCAGCCGGCGTCTTCGGCCTCGCGCATGTTGGCAGGGGGCTCGATGGAAGGAACGAACTCGAGAGCGACGTAGGCAAGACCGGTAACGCCGACAATGCCACCAGCAATGTAGCTAAGGACGTTACCACCCAGGATAAGAGAGCCGAGGAAGATGTAAACTAGGAGTGGGGTTAGGGGTTGTTCGAGCGCCATTCCTTATAGACTTCTACTTACAGACACCACGGCCAATGAAGGAGAACATGAACGAGGCATGTCGGGAAACTTGAGGAGGGATCTGAAACTCTGCGTGCTGTTAGCATTGGTTTGCGGGGATTCTGTAACTGTCGCGACATACCAAGAAGGGCAGTGACAAGACCGAAAATGATCATGTAAGCACCCACAATAATGGGCTGACTATAGAGAAGCTATCAGTACTCATGCTGCTGTATTACGGACAAGTTCCTAATTCGAGTACGAATTGAAAGCGATCGGCTCGAGCAAGGGTTTGGTGTGTAACGTACAGGCTGAAAGAGAAGATGGACACGATACCGCCGAGGACGACGATTACACCGACAGCCAAGTTGACGATGCGACTAGAAGTTTATACGATGATTAGTGACGATTCAATTCCGTGCAGAGGACTGCAGTGAGGTTACTCACAAGATGTCGGAGGGCTCCATGTTCATTGTGTCGAAGGGGGTTTGTTTCTGAGGACTGCGCCGGTAAGAATTCGAGATCGATCGAGGTAATAAGTAGGGGAGAGGTAAAAGCAGGCAGCAGCTTTAAAAGAGTCGCGTTGAAGGCAGACGAATTGTGATGGATGAGGGTTTGCGTGGCCACGAATGGAGTTGGAAAAGCACAGGAGCAAGATTACGTAGGTAACCCCCGAGAGATGCTGCTGTAGGCTGTAGCTTTAGGTGAGGTGAACCCCCAGAATCAAGTAGGTACCTTGTCTAAGCTTTGCTTCGGGTTAGCTCTACCACAGCCACATATGTACAGGGGGCCATGAAACAGTGTGACCAATGAGAGATGTGGGAATCGATGACTTGGTTGCGGAGCACGAGTTTAAGTATTGGCGAATCAAAATCAAGAGCCAAAAACAGCTGAGAAAGCTCAAACTCAACCGTCAAAGAGTTTAAGTGAACAAGGCCCTTGAGATGCCGCATTCGAGTCTTGGTCTACTTCCAAGTCTGGAATGATTATTCTATCTTTACTGAGGAGCGGCCCAGCCATTAAAGGCTCGGGCCGCTGTCTTGCTCGTCAGTGGCGCAACAAAGAGCTTGTGAATCTGTCTCGGCGAGCTATGCATCAGGCGCATAATGATACTCAGCTACAGAATATACGAAATATTGGTATCATTGCCCATGTTGATGCTGTGAGTTACACTCATCTCGGATTTAAAGGCTTCAATCAGTCTAACATGGACGAAAGGGCAAAACAACCACCACTGAGCGTATGCTCTATTATAGTGGTGTCACTCAACGTGTTGGAGGTAGACATACCCTAGATCTCTCGAGGAAAAATACTGATAAAAGTAGATGTCGACTCTGGAAATACCGTAACAGACTTCCTCGATTTGGAGAGAGAACGTGGTATAACCATTCAGTCAGCAGCAATCACTTTCAACTGGCCCCTTCATCAATCACTTGCTCCTGGAGAGCATGCAAAGACAATTAATCTCATCGATACACCTGGACATCAAGACTTCCGTTTTGAGGTTGATCGTTGTCTGCCGATTCTTGATGGAGCAGTCTGTATCATTGACTCAGTCAAGGGAGTTGAGGCTCATACAGAAAGAGTATGGGGATCCGCTCATGAGTTTAAAGTGCCCCGAATTGTATACTGCAACAAACTTGATCGAGAGGGTGCCTCTTTCAAAAAGGCTGTCCTCGAGATAGGCTCACGTCTCAAGGGATGGCCACTTGTTTGTCAGATTCCTTGGTGGGAGAAGGAGGATTTTGTTGGTGTAATTGATATCGTCAGCCGAGTGGGATATCGATGGAAGTCGGAGCGTGAAAAGACCGTGTACAACACAGCAGAACTGAGGGAGAAGCTTTCAAGTTCCAACAAAGATCTTCTCCCAGAAATCGAGACTGCAAGACAGGCTTTGGTCGAAGGTCTGGCGGATTTCGATGAAGCCATTATGGACGAATTCCTGGCCGAGAACGAGAACATTGATGCCGCCACAATTAAGCAAGCTATCCGACGAGTTATCCGGGAAGGTGATGGTCGTGTCATCCCTGTATTTGCAGGTTCTAGTTTCCGTCACATCGGCGTTGAGCCCTTGATGGATGCCATCACAGATTATCTACCAAGTCCAGACGAGCGCCCATCCGCCGAGGTTCGCGTTGGCTCAGCTAAGCAACGCTTAATCGAAGTGCTCGAGAACAGCCCCAAGTCCGCTAGAGGACAAGTTTCGTCGATAGCTTCAGTCTTCAAGGTCTTTAACCACCCCAAGGAAGGTGTCATCAGTTTTGTGCGAGTTTATCACGGTACTCTTACCAGGAACGCAGCCAGCTTCAACACCAACATTCTAACACATGAGAAACCCATGGGAATTCTTCAAATCTCTGCAAACATGACGCAGGATATTCAGACACTGGGGGTTGGTCAGATTGGAGCTTTGAGAGGATTGAAGAAAGCTCGAACGGGTGACACACTCATCACGATGAATGGAAACAAACCTATTCCCGAATCTTTCCGTCATGTCAAGATTCGACCACCTGAAATTCCGCCACCAGTAGCATTCTTGCAAGTCGAGCCTTATGGTAACGTTGCTGCTCAGCAGCTCCAGATTGCGCTAGAGAATACTACAAGAGAAGATCCCAGTCTTCGCTACAGCCGAGACCCAAAGACCGAACAGTTTACTATCCAGGGTATGGGCAAGCTTCACCTCGACGTTTCACTTTACAACATGAAGCAAAAGTACAAGATCGACGCCGACTTCGGTCCTATCGAGGTCGATTACAAAGAGTGCGTTACAGAGCCTACGCGGCCACAGCACACAGTCTTTGACCGTCCCGTCGCAAGTAAGCCCGGCAAAGTCTCATGTACCGTTGTTCTGGAGCCACTTGAGGAACATCATCGAGATACACTCCTGGAATCTAGTGTTGAACGAGACGGAAACATATACCACGTCGCAATTCCTTTGACAGGAGATACTACCAATCTTAACTTTGACCCAGAAGAGGCCAGAGCACAACTTCTCAATGGAGCTATTGCAGGTCTCGCGAGAGGGCCTCGCCGTGCAGCTCCCGTGCACGGGTGCCACGTTACCATCACACTAGACACAGAGCCTGGAGCTTGCGAAACCCCCACCGGTGGACATTTCAGCAGTGCTTCCAGGACGGCAGTGCAAGCTGCTCTTCGGGATGCTTTCGATAAGGAGCAGATCGGCATTCTCGAACCCATCATGCTTGTTAACATCACCTGTCCGGAAGTTGTAGCCGGTGCAGTGCAACACGATGTCACGGCTGGTGCTGGAGGTCAGGTTCTGGAGGTCAATGACAGATCCGCTGAGTCTACAGGCGAAGACCACATTGACGTGTCCAGGATCTACACCCCTCCTGATCCGTACGACTCTATTACGTCTTTACGCGGTAAGAAGTCTACAGCTCGTGTGGTTGAGATTATTGCCAAGGTGCCGTACAAGGAGATGTTGGATTATGATAACCATTTGAGAAGCAAGACTGCTGGACGACACTCGATGACCATGTTCTTTGACTCTTTTGCCAAGGTTGTTGGACATCGGGAGAAGGCTTTATAGTAGACTTGTGTTGAGAGGGGGAGAATTCATGTATAAGGCTGTAAGATAGGAGGGTAAAAGTGAAAAACCTTTATGTATACTATTTACAAAACTTAGATCTTTAAAACTATTATGGAGTCGCCAATGCGAAAGTCACCAACTCATCGCTTTCTAAAACTTGGGTGAAGATATTCGTGCAGTCTCAAAAAGTCATAGAACTCCGGTCACAATCCAGCAACATATTGATGAAAAAGCGAGAGTATGTATGTCTATCTTATGTACCAACGATATATACAGGAAATAACAAACAAAATGCCGGATCCTCTCAATATCTACTTTGTAGAACAGGGTATTTCCGTCTCGATGCATCACCAAACTGTCTATAGTAAAAACAAAAACAAAAAAAGGGGGAAATTCATTACCAAAACGCTCAAAATATGCTGCAAATGAAAAAGAATGAAGACATAAACGACAATCTTAGATAGATCGCTTCTCAATGTGGCACTTCTTGAGGCACTCCTCAACACCCAGAGCAATGCTCTTGGGAATAGCAGCGCGGACCTTCTCGATGTCCTCTCCAGCGATGCTCTGACCGAAAGTAGCAGCGATTACATCGTCGCTCATAGCAACAGTCTCGTCAGCGATCTGACCAGTGCCAAAATCCTCGGCGGCGAAGGTGGCGACGAAATTGGCAGGCTCGCAGTCGGGGTTGTATTGAGTGTGGACAGAGCCTTGGTAGAAGGGAGTCATCATATTGGCCTTGAGCTCAGTTCGAATGACTCGGCGCTTTCCGTCTTTGTCCATGACGCCGTTTTCGGGGACCATCTCGGTGATGAGACGACCTGAGGTGACGATTTGGAGTTCGGCGGAGCGAGGATGGACGTGGAGAGTGTTCATGCCACAGGCTAGAAGAGAATATGTTAGAGTTGGTGTATGGAGGAAAGGTGTAGGAGGCAAACTTACCATCAACTCTGCCAAAGGCCATGCCTGCGCCGGTACCAACGAGAGCGGGAAAGGTTTTGCGGTTAGCAGCGATGAGTTCGCCGCCCTTTCCGGGGCCCTCTTGCTTCTTGTTGAAGTCGAAAATGAAATCCTTGTCTTCGGGAAGAAGGTCGAAGCGATCAGCGGCACTGGTATCAGTGTTAGTTGGATGTTGCCATAAGAGAGTGATGTTGATGGTCACTTACGTATCAGCAAGTCGAAGCTGAGCAGTCAGGCTCAGACCTTCAGAGTAAGATCGTCGGCTATTGCGAGGAGCAGCCTCGGTGAAAGAGGTAAAGGCCAAGATGGCGGAGATGACGGCAGTAGTGAACTTCATTGTGGTTGGAGATGGTTGTTTGTAAGTGTGAAGGTGATATGCGTGTCGAAGAGACTTGAGTTTATGTAGATAGTTAATGATGAAACTGTGATACTTGAGAATGTGATGATGATATTGAATGATATTTCTAAACTTGACAGGACAACACCATCTTCTTATACCTTATTCTTGATCGTGAAAACCCACATGATAGCCAGGCACAAGATGCAGCTAAGCATAGCTATCTGACAGGAACAGCTTCTCACGAGGCTCTGCCAACTCCAAAATAGGATACAGCTCTCTAATTCCTACGGAAACATCGACATCCGCTGCCAGTTCACCATCAAGGCCAAGGCCCTTCCACCAGCCACATCCTTGAAGTTCCTGTGGTCTTGGTGGTGAGTGACGGGCTGCTATTGGTCATCTGCCGCTATTTCGAGGTGTAGAGGGCTGTGCAGCATAGAGACAAGACCCAACGGGCTAAGCTGGGCCAGTGACCGCAGCAGTAATCGCCGACCAAAAATATCGCCAGTAAGCGCTTCCAGTCCATGTCAGCACCAGCAATCCTGCGTTTCTACGGATGTTGAATAAGCCGATGGAAGTGTCGAATGAGAAGAAGGTTTTGTTTCCGTTGGCCGGGTTTTCCCAGGAAACAACAAAAGACATCAGCCGCTATGTTTCAACGCCAACTACCGTCATAAGCCACGTTGGTTACTGTACCTAGAATAGTTCATGATATGTAAGCTAGTTATTAATATTGAGAGGATTATGTTTCTATTTGGAACATCAAGGGAAATAATTCAATGTTTCTGTAAACATTTTGCTTTTGATTCTCCCTTGCGTTTCTCCTTGCCGTTGCTATTTTGCGACAATCTCAAATTGGGGGCCGTTCTGCCTGACTCTTTAGAGGGTAACAATAACAACATCATCAATTATTCATACCAGTTGGTTGAGCTTATCTGTAGGTTAGCCTGTTTCCCATCGCGATACTGTACATCAAGACAGAAGTAAGAAATAGCCTTGAAATGGTGAGAAGTGTGAAATCTGTGGCTTAAGGTCTTCCTCCACACTGTTTTGTGCAGTATGTACGCCACTCCCGCTCGACACGGGACGTATGCACAATAACTTTGTCTGGAGTTGAAACACGGCTTCAGTGTTTATTGAAATTGCCATATCCACTTTGTTAAGCCACCGGCACGTCGTGATCTGACCTCTTCCCTTCCGTTCCCACTTGATCACTACCCTAGAGACGCGATGTCACTCTTTTTACTCTTGAAATGCACTTCTTGTGGGAACAACAAAGGACCCTTTTTTTGTGAGACACAAAGACAAGGCAATTGTGATGAAATATTGAATTTGGTTGCTCACAGTCGAGTCGCAATGTCTAAGACGGCCAGGACGGCTTTGTCCCTCTGCCATAGAATTCGAGGACAGAATATCGTTGAATCAAAAATTCAAAGCACGGACAGACCCTCGTACTATAGGTAGAAATAGGCGATGGCTGGGAGTAACTATGGGGAACTTGTTATCGACTGCTAAGTTACAGGTGATTCTGATCCCAGGACAGATCAAGTCCGACAACTGGAATGTCACCTTTGAATCTCGCTTGAGTTTATGGCATTAGACGGTCTGGACAGTGGGTTAACTTGGTGCAGGCCATAGAAGCCGCTGCAAGGTTGATTTTTTAAGCGATATTTGGATCCTCAGATAAGCAATGCTTGTTTATGTATGTGGCATCGAAGCCTGCTATCCGAGTGGATACAGAAATGGAAGAAGTCGTGTTTAATCGTAAAGGAGGAAAGATATGCAGGGATTCGAAAGGATTTAGAGATAAATGTAGTATCATAGACTTTATTTTATTCCCGAAACCGGGAAGGAGCATCAGGGCGTTGAGGGATCAACAGAGATCAGGAAGGAGCATTAGAAAGGAGGAAGGAGCATACGGATACACAGTTAAAGGATTCTGATATGCAGGTGATGGATAATTACCAGATCACGCTTCGTTCCACAGCCGCCTCATCTTTAATTCCATACGACAGCCGCTATCCCCAGCCTCAACTTAACAACAGCCGAACAAGTGGCAGAATTAACATGCCCCAGAAGGAACAACATTATTCGGTGGCCGCTCCAGACCTTGCGCTCACAACTTCTAATGGAGACACTAAACCAGGGAAGCATGGCGTCGATCTGCTAAACACCAAACTAACATACGGTAACTAAGATTAATGACCCCTCAACGGTAGGTGAGTCCTTCTATCAATTTTATTCTTATTTGAACGAAAAATGCTGACTCGGTCTCCTTTGACCTTGGGATTAAACTCGCCAGTCAAGCGCGCCTGAACAGCCAATCATGAGTAGCACAGCACACGTTCCCTCTAGACTGATGGCATTTCGCAAGCAAGCAATCAGTTGTGGCTCCAGCTCTAACAGGAGCCGTCTGTGAAGCCGTTTTGACGCTAACCGAAGGCACATTGGCCCAGGAACACTTTTACTATGTAAGGTACGCTGGCATGCGGGAAAAAAACCAACGTCAGGGGCTTTAAAATGACCAACGAGCCAATGTGAGCACCCGCCGCAAGCCACAAGAAAACGTCCAGGGGTCACAATCATGGCGGAACTTGAAAGCACATTTGGAACAACTTTGAGAAGAGAAACAGGATCAAGACAAGAAGGGATCCAGAACCGCAACCCAAAACCATTACCGAGACAAGCGTGGGCAGATGTCATCCACAAACCCCAGAATCTATGCTACTGGAAGAAACCCTTCATGGGAGCGAATATTCTCTTGCCTTATCCGGACTCTTGCTCCGAACATGCTGGTCTTGCTGTCGCGGTGTCGTCCTTCCTTGGTATCGACAATGGCCGAATTAAGCTCGTCTTGACATGATGCGATAGACTTTAATCTGCTCCGAGCACTATCCCCTGAGCCAACAGACTTAAGCAAGGCACAGTCTCAACAGGATTGGCCAGATCCAAGCTAGGGGTCGGCCCAGGGCCAGATCTGATTGGGGATAGTTTCATTACTCAACCCCCAGTCACAGGAGAAACCTCCACATTATGACAGGGAACTCTCAAGTTCATGCAGGTACAGAGAGGCCATGGCTCAACATGGGGTCTGCCCACGAGCCCACCCAGACGAGGCCCTCGTCTGTCGCTCAATCTCTTAGTCGTGGGTGAATGCGCCAGTGCCCGCGCTTCTGACCATTGCTCATTTCCTGGGGCTCCATTTCTATCTCGCCCGCTGTCGATCTCTTTAATACTCATGTCCTTGCTTCCTTGCCTGTCACTCACTCTTTTGTTTCCTTCCTTTTGTTAAAACGTTTCTGCCGCTGGTCCACAAACCTGTTGACCTTCTTCGTCAGCTCATCACTCGTTCTGTTGCTCGACGACAATTACACTCTTTTACCGACGCTCGTCAGGGTTCATGCCTGGTTTTTGACAGCTTTGAAGGCTTGGAGGTATTCGCGCATATAATCAGTAACATTCGTTTGGAATTCATCGAATCGAATCGACTATCTTTGATCGACGACAATCACAATGAGACTCATCAACCTTTCGGCTGCCCTCATGGGTGTCCTATCTGCGCCATCAATCGTCGCTGGCAAGTCGCACGGCCATCGCCATGGTCAACATTCTGCTTTCGAGTCCCGTCCTCTCCAAAAGCGAGGAGGACAATGTCCGTTTCCCACTGATGACTCCAACATTGTCGCCGTCACCCCTGGCGAGAAGAATGCCGGTTGGGCTCTGAGCCCCGATCAAGAGTGCAAGCCCGGAAGCTACTGTCCCTTTGCTTGCAAGCCTGGTATGGTTATGAATCAATGGGATCCGGATTCCACCTATGAGTACCCTGCTTCAATGGTACGCTTACGACATATCAACTGGTAACTCGGGAATTTTCAGCTAACACTTATCAGAACGGAGGTCTCTACTGTAACAAGAACGGTGAAATTGAGAAGCCTTTCAAGGGCAAGCCCAACTGTGTTCCTGGCACTGGCTCTGTTCAGGCTGTTAACAAGTGTGGTTCTCAAATGTCTTGGTGCCAGACCGTCTTGCCCGGTAATGAAGCCATGCTTATCCCTACTGTTGTTACTTCTAGTGCAACTCTGGCTGTTCCCGGATCTTCATACTGGTGCTCCACCGCCGCTCAGTAAGTATCTCAAGTCCCGTTGATCATTGAAGATCTCTAACCATCAACTAGCTTCTACATCAACCCCCCTGGTACTGGTGAGGAGGGTTGCGTCTGGGGTACTGAGGACAAACCTGTTGGTAACTGGAGTCCTTATGTCGCTGGTGCCAACACTGAGTCCAACGGTGAGACTTTTGTCAAGATTGGCTGGAACCCTATCTGGGAGGACTCCGGTTTGAAGAGCAAACTCCCCGACTTCGGTGTTGAGATCAAGTGCCCTGACGGTGGCTGCACTGGTCTTCCTTGCAAGATCGATCCTACTAAAGGTCGAGGCAATGTTGGCAGTGAGCTCTCTGCTAAGGGTGCTGGTGGCTCAGCCTTTTGTGTTGTAACCGTGCAGAAAGGCAGCACTGCTCAGGTCGTTGCTTTCTCTACCAGTGGCGGTTCGGGATCTGGCGATGATGAAGACGACGAGGAGCCTGAGTCTTCCACCGCTGAGGCCAAGCCCTCTACCACTTCTGAAGCCGAGCACACCACCTCTGCTGCTCCTACCACCTCTGCTGAGCCAACAACCTCGGCTGAGCCCACCACTTCTGCCGCTCCCACTACATCCGCTGAGCCCACAACCACCAGCGCAGCTGAGACCACCTCTACCTCTACCCCCGTGGAGACCACCACTGAGCAGTCGACTTCTACTACAGCCGAGACTTCCTCCGAGGAGCCTACTTCAACCTCCTTCACCTCGGCCACTTCTTCCAAGACGAAGACTCACAAGACCAAGAAGGTCTACCCTACTGTTAAGCCTGGTATCTTCCGTGAGAACGGTACCACCACCACGTACACAAGCTCCGAGACCAAGGAGACTGCTGTCGCTACTGAGGCAGACTCCGGAGCTGCTCCCACCGAGACCAAGGACAGTGGAGCTGGTCGTGACCAGGGCAACGCTGCTCTTGCTGGCCTCGTCGTCGCTTTCATCGCCGCCGCCTGTTTCTTTTAATCCATGTTTGCTATGACGACCATTCCCAGCTGTCTCACGACAGTTGGTTTTCGCTTCACAGACCCTATTTACCACATACATTCCTTTATTATTGGTACTTTACATATATTATCAAGCCACCTACCGGCGATAGTGTCTATTTTCCCTATCAGCTATACTGCTTATCGGTCGTACGGCTGTTGAGTCAGTTGGCTGACGATACCCGCCCCGGGTATTAATTTTCTTCAAGAGTCTTGCTTAGCTCTTGTGGCCCGAGGGCATTATATATAAGTTCAACGCTTCATTTCACGGTCGATATACCCTTTTTGCAATCATTGGAGACATTGGATATTTGGAAGCACAAGCGATGGACTTCTTTTTTTATTAACGACGTATGCACACTATGAACAGAGAGTCTGGTTTGGGGCTTCAGAGTATGTCGGGTGGTTAGGACGAGAATATACGGGGACGGCTAGTTGATGAGATGATACTCTGGTCATCTCGATTTATATAAAACTATGAAAATAATCTTGGTTAGAGACATTTAATGGCGGGATGCATGTTATCACCGCAGCTTTCAAAGAAAGAAATGTGTCTAGTCATCCATGATTTGATTGCTTGTGCAAAAAGTGCGTTCTCTTAAATACATCCAACTTACTCATCTCTCCCTTCTATCGGGTATCATGCAGTACAATGATATTATACAAATGCCATCAAGATGACTCGGGCTCTAATAAGTATCCAAATCGAGTTGTCTTTTCGATGTCTTTCTACTTGACCCATCCGGGCACCTCATCAGGTTCAAAGTCCTCTTCATATCTCCTATCTCTGACTGTATGCCACACGTTGGGCCAACCGGCGAGCACGGGGCTGCCTTTGGCCTTAGCACCGATGATGGCAAATCGTCCTGACCCATGAGCAATGAATCCGTGCATCAAGCCCTGTTGCACAAGTGTCGCGACTGTCATCTCCACATCTTCGGACGTAACTTCTGCGTTGCCCCAGATCATACCTTCGTTGGGTCGGAGTGATTTGGGGCCACCAGGTGGTGGAGCTAGGGTAGAGTCACCTTCGGGATTCTGCGCATTGTTCTCGAGTGCTTTCATTAAAAGGGGATTGAAGTTTTGAGATCGATTGTGACCGTTCGGCCCTGCCGGTACCCAGCCTTCAAGACGGCGTTGCAGATAAATTGCGACTGTGTGTAGGTCTGCAAGATCGAGAGTGGCGGCTTTGCGGGATGATGCGTCGGTAGGAGGAACGTATGTAAGAAGGAATGTTTTCCTACTCAAGGAGCGCCAAAGAAGTGGCCGTAAGCGGTTGCTCAGTGTCAAAAGGAGACCCTTCTCGAAGAGCCATGTCTCGTGCTGAGCTAAATGATGTTGAAACTGGATAAAGTTGCCAGATCTGATAGCTTGACAGATAGGAAGGAAGACAGGTGCCAAACCCTGGCATTCTTGGCGTTGGAGCAACATCTGGGATGGGAAACGGCCCAGCAGAATATTGCAAGGAATCAAGTAGGTGAGAATATTGGTTCTGTGGGAAACCAATTGTGCGGGAGTCTGGAGATATGCCTGTTCCAGACATAGCGCAGCGCGCAGGTAATGATTGTTGGAGAAGTTGAAGCGACCTAGGTAATAGAGAAAGGTAACGCGCTGGGCAGCTGGATAAAGTGACAAGGGCGGAGAGATGGTGGAAATGTTGACAAATATCATCTTTGCCAGATGTGTTCTCCGACACTGTTATCATGTCAGCTTCGATCCATTAAATATGTAGGGAGTTGTAGCATACTGCAAAAAGGAGCTTGAGAACGAGGTTGGCAAACATGTAAACGCCAACCTTTTTGCCTTCAGGTTTATCATAACGACCGCTGGATCGGTCTGTTAGACATGTGGTGAAAATCTTTTGGATGATTTCTGCTGATGATTCGGCGATAGTCTTGTCTTCGTCAACGGCACGTAGACGACGCGCCAACTCGGGCTGTCTGTTGAGAGACATCGTGAGACGAGCAAGAGTCTCTGACAAAGACATGCTGGTTTTGAGAAGCATAGCTCCGTAAGTAGGGTGAGCAAAAGCAGTCGAACATGAGCTATAATTGAGCATCAGCGACAACAAGCCTGTATCCAGTGAAATGGGTTCTCATACTTAACAAGACCACTCAACAATTGATGCGCGCCTAGCAAATCGTCATAATTCACGTCGCGCCAAAAGGCCATATAATCTTTCATGAAGGCGACAAAGCCCGGCCATACGGTCGCTTGACCCTCAGGCACGTCATCTTCTTGAGGCAGCGACTTTTCGATGACATTGTCGAGGCCCTGTTGGCGGAATTGAGAGCGCAGCTCAGCCGCGAGATTGTGGTATTGTTGTGGTGAGTTGGGCTCTACCTGGAGCCAGGCGCGGAGCTCGTCGCCATTTTGTGACCGAATGAAATTACGGATTTGTGTGAGAAAATCGAGAACTAGAGGCATTGCGGAGGGTTGAGGTGTGATGAAAGAGAGTGAGGACGACGGGGTGACAGTTGTACTGTGAAGGTCAATTGAGATATGTCTGGGCGGAAAACATGTTGGCTCCACTGTCCCTTCTCATTGAACAATGCAGGGACGATTGACGATGGTGTGTACATTCGACATATAGTATCGGTATGGTCGTCAACCTAACGTGTTACCTCTCAGGATTAAGTGAAAATAAAGAAAAAGGCATTAATTGCGAAAATGTACATCGAAACTGGAGGACAATTCGATATGAAAGGTTACTGCTAACACTTTATCTAACATCAACTCAGCCGTTCGAGCGTCTTACCCTGTACTATCAGGTAGTTGTCCCTTCGAGAACATTACTTCTCAAGAACAACTTTATAGAATTATCACTTATCATTGTCCAAGTACAAAGTCTTACTTATTTAGTTTTAATTTTTTTTTGTTGTACTATGGTGTCATAAATAGTATCACTCGTCACATCTATCCTATCCCTTACTTTTAAACGGACTCAACACGCTGCACAACAAGTGCAGTTGCAGCACCGCCACCGTTGCAAATAGCAGCAACACCATACTCACCAGGCTTAAGCTGGTGCAGAAGGGTGGTAAGAATTCGTGAACCAGAGCTACCCAGAGCATGACCCAGTGAGATGGCACCTCCCAGAGGGTTAACCTTGGCACCCTCAAGACCCAGGATCTTGGAGTTAGCCAAGATAACGCTGGCAAACGCCTCGTTGAATTCCCAGATGGCGACTTGGTCCTTGGTAATCCCAGCACGCTCGAGAGCGATAGGGACAGCCTTGGCAGGGGCGACAGGGAAGTCAATGGGTGCAGTAGCAGCATCAGCGTAACCGCAGATCTTGGCCAGGACTCGGGAGCCAGAACCATACTGCTGGGCAATGGCCTTGCTTCCCAGGACAAGAGCACTGGCACCGTCATTTAGGGTCGAGGAGTTGGCGGCAGTGACGGTACCGCTTCCGTCGCGAACGAAAGCGGGCTTGAGCGTGGGGACCTTGTCGAACTTGACATCCTTGAAGCCCTCATCGGTATCGATAACAGTCTCGCCCTTGCGCGACTTGACAGTAACAGGCACAATCTCGTCGGCAAAAGCCTTCTCCTCCCAAGCCTTTTGCGCATTGCGGTAGGACTGGATGGCGTACTCGTCTTGTTGCTCTCGGGTGATGTTGTGATTCTTGACAGTGTTCTCGGCGCAGTTGCCCATATGGAATTGGTCGTAGACGTCGGTCAAACCGTCCTTAATAAGACCATCCTCCATCTTGGTATGGCCAAAAGCAGGAAGGCCGCTCGCGCGAGGCACGTAGTATGGGACTTGTGACATGTTCTCCATTCCACCGGCGATCTGAGCCTCAGAGAGACCCATCTGGATGTTCTGCGCGGCCAAAGTGACGGCCTTCAGTCCAGATGCGCAGACCTTGTTAATAGTGGTCGCCTCAATCTCCTTAGGCAGGCCGGCGAAGATGGCAGCCTGTCGGGCAGGCGCTTGACCGACAGAGCCCTGTAGGACGTTGCCCATGTACACATCGGTGATCTTTTCGACGGGGACCTTTGACTTTTCCAAGGCGGACTTGATGGCGACAGCGCCGAGCTTGGGAGCCGACACTGACAAGAAAGAGCCATTGAACTAGGAACATATTAGTAAGGTACCGTATAGATTCAGTTTGAAGAGAGTTTGTACCTTTGCTGTAGGGGTTCGAGCAGCGCTGAGAATATATGCGTCTTGGAGTTCCTTGCGTAAAGCCGGTCGTGTAGAGAACCGTCGCGCGCCATTCACATGCCCAGCAAGCTGGGCCAGCCGGCCAGCGGATCTAAGTTGTGTAACAGGCATTTCGAGGGATATGAGGGGTATCAAGATGTAACAGGACAAGACAGAACAGAATACTAAAAGAAGCACGTTTGAAGAAGAGGAAGAAAACAATTGTATTAGTAGGACGGATATAGAATAAGACGACCTCGGGTATCGTAATCACGGTCCTCTTCGGCTTTCAGCGGGGGAGGACCGCCCGAGGTGGCGGGAACAAGCTCGCCCGTGCCGAAGCATAAACAATCCGGGGCACCGCAAAGTGACGTCGATGGATTTAATAACCCGAGAGACACAACGTTTGAATACCTACGATTTGGTCATGGCTGTAATCATCTTCTTACCTCCTAAGCTTGACTTTCCCTGCGAACGATTAACGGTCTGCTTGTACCGTCACTTATCGATTGATAAACATTGCCTCGTTGTCTTCTACTCCATCGGAATTATGTGTTTGTACGGAGAATTTCATTAGTTATGAGTAACACGAGAGGGCGGCCTTCGACCCCCGCGACCATGTGAAAGTCCCGGAGCTAATGGGACGGCTTTCGAAATGAGCCTTTGTTTGATTGTACTATGTAGTTGCCCACGTGATCTTCTGGAGCTGACAAGGTGAAGACGGTAAGTGGGGTGCTCACCGACGGTGATAGGTCAAAGTCAATACACCCTTCGATTGGTTGATCGCCACCGACTTATGGACGGCGGCTCCTCTCTGCTGCCCTTCCATTGTGGAATCATTCATCGACCAGACGCTTGTCCTGTCGATGACCAATCTCCATCTCCGCTCATCACTGCATTGTACTACACCTTGCACCGCCAAACCCGTCGTTTCTTTGAGACAGCGAATCTTGCATATACACCGAACCTTCACCATCAGGGTTGCAGCCACGGATTTTCGACCCAACATCATCCGCCAAGCATCCTTGTGACTTCCGTCTCTACTTCCACCTTCCCACCCAGCCGTCATCATGTCTACCGCCGCTCGCCGTCGTCTCATGCGAGACTTCAAGGTACGATGCGCCTTCCCTGGCATCCCCAAAAGCATTGTTAACATTAATGATAGCGCATGCAAACCGATCCTCCAGCTGGTGTTTCTGCTTCTCCTGTACCAGATAATGTCATGACCTGGTTCGTACGCTGTTTTCGACCTCGCCAACGCCAAATACTTACCCAACTGTAGGAACGCCGTGATCATCGGCCCCGCGGACACCCCATTCGAGGACGGCACCTTTCGACTGGTGATGCAGTTCGAAGAACAATATCCGAATAAGCCTCCTCAAGTCAAATTCATCAGCGAGATGTTCCACCCCAACGTTTATGCCACTGGAGAGCTTTGCCTGGACATTCTGCAAAACCGATGGAGTCCTACCTATGATGTCGCTGCCGTCTTGACCAGTATTCAAAGGTGAGGAAGGACAGCAAGAGAGGGATGAGTTTGTGCTAACATGTCTAGTTTGCTCAACGACCCTAACACTGGTTCACCTGCGAATGTTGAAGCTTCCAACCTATACAAGGACAACAGAAAGGAATACACCAAGCGTGTCAGGGAGACAGTGGAGAAGAGCTGGGAAGACTGAGCAAAGACCGACCGTAGAAGGACAGAGAACGGTATGCCAACGTCGAGCTGTCCAGCGAAGTACGGATTAGGGTGCTTAGTATGCTCCGTAGCATGGAGTGTCACTGCCCAAGGGCGCAAGCATGTATGTAAATGGCGTTTGGGTGCGTTGGAGTTGGACTGAACTGCATTCGGGGCGTTGCGAGCGTCCAGAAAGTCCCCGAGAACGTTAGCTTATGATATCACGAGGGTCATCACGAAGAGGAGTTTTATGTTTCTTGCAATGTCCACGTCCCATTGTGTCTCTCATGGAGTATACTTTAGTCAAACCAGCGAAATTGGCCAATGGTTTTGGAATGAGTCAGACAAAATTGTATATTGTGATAGGAAGCAGGAATGGTGACACCCATCCATCATTTCATTCTTAAATGAGTTTCATGCGACTGTTTCGTGAATTCCGCTGTCCTTAAGTCACGAATATGCGCTACATCGAAGCATTAAGATATTGATGAAGTAAAATTTATGCACTGGAAACCATACCAAAGATCGACCTCTGGTCATTTACCACAATAGGCAGTCTGTTGACTACTTCCCTCCACTACTACATAATTAACAGTTCGTCCCTCATGAACCCCTCCACACAGCAACCCGAGAGTTCAAGAACCCCGGCACTTCTCCAAATTACTTCCAGTCAATGAATACGGACCCCCGGACGGCCTTTCGAACAAGCACATGTAACGGTTTCGAGTAGCCCGGAGCCTAAGTTCTCAGGCCATAGGGGCCTAATTTATTAGGGATAAGTCCCCTAAATTCTAGGACCGACCTCCCCTGAGCAGCCCTGACACCTGAGTCCCTTCCCCGTTTCGGCCCCTCTTGGCGCGCGTCTTGTAGGGATTTGGGCCTATCACCTCGATCAGAACCCACCGCCTCTGGTTGCCAACAACACCGGACAACGTAGGTTGGGTTAGGCTGTTGATTTGTTGTTACCGTATCGTATCGTCGATACATTAACAGTATCCGTACATCCATCCATCCATCCATTCATGCAATTTGTTGTTGATCGCTCGATCAGACAAATCACACTTATCTCAACAACAGTATCGTGCATTTTAACCCCCCGTCGTTGCAGCGAACCCAGCCGAAACCCTGCAATCTTGGCCTGGTCCAGATCTGCGACTTTTCTCTTCAGACATCCACAGCCCTCTCAGACCTCACCTCTCTTTGTTTCGAGGTCATCTTCCCCTCCCCTCGCCGCCATTTTGTGGCTCGTTACAACAAACCCACAGCCCGCATCTTCTGCGACCCCCCTCACCCCCCTTGAAGGGTTCGTCAACGCAACCAACGATCGAACCCGACTTTTTTCTCCTTAGGACGACAGCGCCGCGGCCGATGATAACGTTTGTTGCGTGACACACAGCCTGCGTTCAATATGTCGTCCGCAAATAGTATCAAGGTTGTCGCCAGGTTTCGACCTCAGAACAAGGTCGAGCTTGAGTCGGGCGGAAAGCCTATTGTCTCTTTCGATGGCGAGGAAACCTGTAGCCTCGACGTATGTTCCTCTATTTGCATTGCTGTTCCTTTCGCGGAGGGAACGTAACATACGGTGAGACTTGATGGCTAACTTATTCGGCAGTCCAAGGAGGCGCAAGGTAGCTTCACCTTTGACCGAGTCTTTGATATGGGGTGTAAACAGCAAGACATCTTCGACTTCTCAATTCGATCCACCGTCGACGATATTCTCAATGGATACAACGGTACCGTTTTCGCTTACGGCCAGACCGGTGCCGGTAAGTCTTATACCATGATGGGCACCAACATCGACGACGACGAGGGCCGAGGTGTTATCCCCCGTATTGTCGAGCAAATCTTTGCCAGCATCATGTCGAGTCCCGGCACCATCGAGTACACGGTCCGAGTCAGCTATATGGAAATTTACATGGAGAGGATTCGAGATTTGCTCCAGCCGCAGAATGATAACCTGCCCGTCCATGAGGAGAAGAACCGAGGTGTCTACGTCAAGGGTCTTTTGGAAATTTACGTCTCGAGCGTTCAGGAAGTGTACGAAGTCATGAGGAGAGGTGGAAATGCCCGAGCAGTCGCTGCCACGAACATGAACCAGGAATCTTCGCGATCGCACTCTATTTTTGTTATCACTATTACACAAAAGAACGTCGAGACCGGATCAGCGAAGAGCGGACAGCTGTTCCTCGTTGATTTGGCCGGTAGTGAAAAGGTTGGCAAGACCGGTGCCAGTGGACAGACTCTCGAGGAAGCCAAAAAGATCAACAAGAGTTTGAGTGCTCTAGGAATGGTCATCAACGCCTTGACTGACGGCAAATCCTCACATATCCCTTACCGAGACTCCAAGTTGACACGTATTCTTCAAGAATCTCTTGGTGGTAACAGTCGGACAACTCTTATCATCAACTGTTCCCCCAGTAGTTACAACGATGCCGAAACGTTAAGTACGTTGCGATTCGGTATGCGAGCCAAGTCCATCAAGAACAAGGCCAAGGTCAACGCCGAGCTTAGTCCTGCCGAACTCAAGTCCCTCCTTAAGAAGGCGCAAGGACAGGTTACGAATTTTGAAAGCTACATCTCCAATCTCGAGGGCGAGATTCAGCTGTGGCGTTCTGGTGAAGCAGTCCCCAAGGAGCGGTGGGCTACACCCATCGCTTCCACCGATGCTGTTGCTAGAACCAAGGCTGATGCCAGGACATCTACCCGACCTTCTACTCCCTCATTAATATCAGATAGCCGATCCGAGACGCCTGCGATATCCGAGCGTGCTGGCACTCCCAGTCTACCACTGGACAAGGACGAGAGGGAGGAATTTCTACGACGGGAAAATGAGCTGCAGGATCAGATCTCAGAGAAGGAGTCTCAAGCTGTTGCGGCTGAGAAACAACTTCGCGAGACCAAAGAGGAGCTGGCCTACCTCAAAGATCACGACAGCAAAGTTGGCAAGGAAAACGAGAAGCTCACGACTGAGGTCAACGAATTCAAGATGCAACTTGAGAGACTCACTTTCGAGAGCAAGGAGGCGCAGATTACTATGGATGCGTTGAAGGAAGCCAACTCAGAACTTACTACTGAACTCGACGATGTGAAGCAGCAGCTTCTTGATGTCAAGATGAGCGCTAAGGAGAGCGGTGCTGCCCTCGACGAGAAGGAGAAGAGGAAGGCTGAGAAGATGGCCAAGATGATGGCTGGCTTCGATTTGGGCGGCGATGTATTTAGCGAGAACGAGCGTCATATTGCAGAGACTATCGAGAAGGTCGACTCGCTTCACGATCTCAGTGCAACCGGCGACAACATCGCACCTGATGAGTTTAAGGCACTTCGGGCTCGATTGGTGGAGACGCAAGGTATTGTTCGACAAGCTGAGCTGTCCATGTACAGCACTACTTCTAGCGACGCAGACTCAAGGAGACGACAAGAACTTGAGGCTCGTCTCGAGGCCGTTCAGGCTGAGTACGAGGAGATCCTCACCCGCAACTTGGGTCCCGAGGACGTTGAGGAGGTCAAGGCCCGTCTGGAGAATGCCTTTGCCAACCGACAGACGGCCCAGTCCGCATTTGTCGAAGAGCTCAAGACCGATATTGCACAGAAGGCGGCTGAGAACACAAGAATGAAGACACTGATCGACGATCTTCAGCAGCGGGTCAAGGCTGGCGCCACCGCGCCAATGGCTAACGGCAAGACCATCCAGCAGCAGATCGCTGAATTTGACGTCATGAAGAAGAGTCTCATGCGCGACCTCCAGAACCGATGCGAGCGTGTTGTAGAGCTCGAGATCTCTCTGGACGAGACACGAGAGCAATATAACAACGTGCTCCGATCGTCAAACAACCGGGCGCAACAGAAGAAGATGGCGTTCCTCGAGAGGAACCTGGAGCAGCTGACCCAGGTTCAGCGCCAGCTGGTCGAGCAGAACTCGGCTCTCAAGAAAGAGGTCGCCATCGCTGAGCGCAAGCTCATTGCACGAAACGAGCGTATCCAGAGCCTGGAGAGCCTGCTACAGGATAGCCAGGAGAAGATGGCTGCTGCGAACCACAAGTACGTATACTCATATTGTGCCCCTTTTTCTACGAACTCTACTAACAAATAAATCCAGGTTCGAGGTTCAGCTTGCCGCTGTCAAGGAGCGTCTCGAGCTGGCCAAGGCTGGCAGCACTCGTGGTCTTAACTCGCCAGGTGGCTTTAGCTTCGCCAACGCTGGCAGCAGGATCGCTAAGCCTCTTCGAGGAGGCGGTGGCAGCAATGATGCTGCTCCCAGCATTCCTACGATCCAGAACCTCCAGGGCCAGAACGAGGGCAACACCAGCAGCGGTAGCAGCAGCAAGCGCGCTAGCTGGTTCTTCACCAAGTCATAGACGTAATGAGGGAAAGATAAATAAAGAAAAAAGAGCTCGCTGCTTTTTTGCTTTTGGGCACGGCGTTGCGAGCAGATTCTGTTAGACACACAAATATTCACGCACCCCCGTCCATACCCCCCCCTTTTCCTATTCGATGGTGCCCTCTTTGTTCAGCAAAGCTTTCCACACATCTGTTTCTCCCATGCTGTTACTTTCTACTTGTCACCAATTTCTGTTTTGTTTCTGATTCTATAAGAAGGCGATTGAGGGAGGGGCGGCTACGATGATTTGGATTTATGACAGGCATCGCAATGGGATCATGAATGGACGGATGGGTCGATTATAGGGCTGGTGCACTGGGCGCGAGAGATGGGATCATAAACCAGCTCAGTGAAGGAAACTGGCGTTAGACTTGTCACGACCATGTAGTTAAGACACGAAGTTCAAGAAAGTCAATGAATTGAGGTTCTAACAATCTATATTTGGTTTTACTTGTATAAGAGGGCTTGCTAACTGGGCAGAATGTCTTGATCAAATCCTTCGTAGTTTGTTCTAGTTATAATCCTTCACTAACTCGAACTATAGATAGATACTTAAGACGGTTTTGTTACTTGAAACGGTGTTACAGTTGAGGTCCATTTACATCTTGATGTCCCCGTTGCCCGGACCATCGCCACTGGAGCCGCTAAGGGTTGCCAGGAGGATGATCTGAGGAATTACGATAACCATGAGGCCGAAAAAGGAGGCAATGGTAATTGCAATGACCTTGACTTCGAGCATGACAATACGTCGCCAGGCAGACTTGGAGAAGCTGGCCCAAGCATCACGAACGGTAGCATAGCCGCGGCCACCAACAACGACGGGCTCAATGCGGCCGTTGAAAGAGCGGTCGAAGGGAACGATGGTATCGGCGTCGGCGGGAAGGAGAGAGGCCTGGACACGGATGAGAACAACATAGGCAGGAATCTGAACGGCAATCTGGAGGAAGAGAGCCAAGATCATGACGCCGAAAACGCTGCCCTCGCTACCCTCGATCTGGGGGATCTCGTTGCCATCGGTGTCCAAAACGTACAGCGTACCGAGACCGCTGAGGGTGACGATCTGGGAAGCGGCCCAGAAGATGATGGTAGGCCTCCAGGTGGCGAGGAAGGTGGACTTGAAAGGAGGGATTCGGCTGTACCATCTGGCCTGAGACTCGGGAGTGATGACGATGTGAACCCAGGCAGTGCTGAGCTGAACGCAGATGAGAGAGCTGATCAAGTGGGCGATGACAAAGGAATAAGAGGTGATGTGGTAGAGCATGCCGTTAATAAGGCCGAGAGCGAGACCTTGGATAAGATGCATAAAGAGGCCGCGGTACATAGCACGGAAGCCACCGGTGGATCGAAGGAGGCCGAAGGTAGCGCGGAAGGACGAAGTAACGGGCTTGCCCTGACCGGCGGTGGGAGAGGCAGAAGTGCCAGCGGGCTTGGGCATGCCATCGTCGGCAAGAGACTCGACGGGGAGAGGAGCGTAAGCGGGAGGCTTCTCATCTTCGACGATGGCGAGAACGGGGAAGACCTTCTCAAAAGTGTAGGAGCACTGGGTACATGTTAGCAATTGAATACAGAGTTAGACGGTTATGGTAGTACTTACGAGAAGGAAGACTGGGATAAAGAGAATGAAGTTGACCATAAAGACGAAGAAAGACCAGTCAGGAAGCTGGTTGAGCTCATGGCCGAGATTCGGCTTTGGCACGTTATCGCGCCGCATGAGCGACATAGCCGTCTCGGAAATCATGGTTAGTAGCGACGACGAAATGTGAGGGTGTTTTGATAGAAAGAAGAATAAAAAAAAAAAGAAGAAAGAAAATGGGAGTTGAAAGATGGCAAAGGATTATCCTCAAATTTTAGTTGATGGAGGAAGAGTAAGAAGAGGAAGAGGGATGGTTTGGGTTGGTTTAGTTTAATGGAATGGGAGGCTTTAAGTTGGTTGGTAGCTCGATTGGCAGTCAGCTGCGTCTACTGAAACTAAAAACCAATTTAGGCACCCGAACCACCCATGACAGGGCGGCTCCATTAGGGAGAGAGGGCCCCGGGATTACTGCAGGCCGGGGGGCGAAAAGGATGATGCACAGCCCCCTGGTTTATTGATCTACAGAGGGTACATTGTAGAATGATGTAAAGAATATTCCTAGTACCTATCTTTGTGATTTTGTACATAATATGAAAATACAAGATATCTATACACGAGACCGTTTCAATAGTTTACATATACTTGATGTTTGGTATATCTCATCGGTCCCATTAACTAAACAAATATCTGTTGTCTTGATTATTCACGGTCTGAACGTAATCGGTGGTTACCGGATTAGGCAAACATCCAATGCTAGCTAATAGGACTTTTATACTTCACACACAGGATACACGTAATCGCCCAAACTGGCACAAACTGCTCGCTCCTTTCTCTATTTGACCGGGCGTTTATGGGTGCCATGATACATAAAAGTGCACTTGAATTATCTGCACATTTCTGCCATTCAATCTGTAATTCCCTGTAATTTTTGTACATGTTTTAGCTGACAAGGCTCATCCCTCTGAAATACCTGCCTTCCATAGTATCGTTGGATAAGTAGGTACTATACTTACTAGGTATAACTAGTAGACACGAGATGTGGCGTGTGCTTGGCGCTTGCTTGAGGATGGGGGACCCCTGGAGCTAAAATCTGCCTCTGAAGTCACAGATTGACTCCAACTCGGACCAAATTTCAAGTGTCTGAAACCTTTTGCATTCACAGGGTGCTTGCTTACCCACTGGTTAACAGTCGATGGTCGAATATGAAACAAAGACATTTATGCTGCAAATCTGTAGATCTTTTTATCGGTCGAGCCTTGGATGTCGCACATATTCTGTACTGTAGGTACTGCACCTACTGTGCAGTGAATGCCCCGCAATCATGACTGACCTATCTACCTATGGACCTAACGACAGGGCTGACTGACCGACGTCACTGGCCACATTCACCATGAGTGGGACACTTCTCAAGGTCCCTCAACAACCCTTCGGCTGGATCAACTAACGGGCTTCGGACACCTCTGAATGCCCTCATTCTCATTCCTTTATCTCTACTATATATAATGTCCGCCTCCGAGATCCCAAATCTTCTCAGTTCTCTCCGCAGTGCCCGTGGAGGTCGCGGTCGTGGAAGAGGCAGAGCCGGACATGCCTCCTCATCTGCCACACACGACTCCACCATTCAAGGCACTGACACCGATGCTTCTGTATCAAGATTAAGTGCTGTTGATCTGGGCTATCTGGACGATCCTTATGCTCAGTATTTTGTTCAGAGCTCAGATGGTCCCGCGGCTAGGCGTCTTCCCATCATTAACAGAGGTGCGTTGACTTAACTTCTATCATGACTTCTAACCTTACTGAACTATCTTTGTATAGGAACCTATACGAGAACAATTTCTCTAGATACTCTTATCGAGTCATTCCTAAATGCAGATGAGAGTGTTGACCCAGCCTCTGCACCAAAACAGATTGTGTCATTAGGTGCTGGTACTGATACACGACCTTTTCGAATATTCGCTTCAAGAGCTCGTCCCGGATTGGTCTATCATGAGTTAGACTTCGAGGTTGTCACGTCAAAGAAACTACGGACTGTGCAAGCTGTGCCTGCGCTAAGAAACATCTTGACCAACGTCACGCAGCTAACAGAGCACTCTTGGTCGAGTAAACCTTCAGGGGGTGAATACTACTGCCACGGCCAAGACCTTCGCAACTTTTCTCAATCAAAGACCTCGAAAGAAGATGGCGATGCCGGATCGACACAACAAGAGCAACCCGAGATCAGTCTTCCCGGTCTACGCACCGACATCCCCACACTACTCCTTTCAGAATGTTGTCTCTGCTATCTCAACGGCACCGAAGCCTCAGACGTGCTCAACTTCTTCACCTCACGCATACCAAATCTCGCAACTATCATTTACGAACCCATCCGCCCAGATGACGCCTTCGGTAAGATGATGGTATCCAACCTCGCAGCGCGGCGTATCCAGATGCCCACCCTTAAGATGTACCCTACACCTGAGGACCAACGAGCGCGGATGAGCGACGCTGGGTTCGAGACAGTGCATCATATGACGATTGAAGATATTTGGAAAAACTGGGTATCGCCTGAGGAGAAGCAGCGTGTGGATTCGTTGGAGGGGCTTGATGAGGTTGAAGAGTGGAAGTTGTTGGCGGCGCATTACATCGTTGTTTGGGCATCAAGGGGTAGCGGGTTTGGAAGTTGGGGAGGTATTGGAGGAGGGGCGTAAATATTTCTTCAAATATGGTCATTGAAGAATTCTGACCTTATGTCACTGCAACGTCGTCCATCGTGCAAAATTGGCCAATATACTGGATAATACTAGCTGGGTTTATGGCCATATAGCGCATAAGAACTCGGCTCTAAGGCTTTGTCAAGATAACGTAAAGACTCACTCAGTCTATTCGAATAGGAGTGCATATGAGTCAAGCTCTTTCACCATGATTAAATATTCCAGGTATGATTTAAATCAGTAGAGGTAGTACCTTAAGGACTCAACACTGGTGATACATCGCGGAACAATATACTTCCTAATTGAGTTTAGCTCATCACTCTGGTAGCACGGCCGCGAACCATCCGTCACCTTCAGCCAAGCAAGGGGCCAAACATGACCATCAATCAATAAACCACATGAGAGAATAATCACTGTAACGACGTCTTTTCATTTATAAGTCTCAAGTCGCATTTATCTGATCGCCTTACTAAGCAGTAATCATTCCTATCAACTCAGTTGACGAAGACCTAAACCCGCGTTATCACGGTGCAACATCCAAGGTAACACGAACTCATCTCATTTCACATATCCATCTTCTGTATCTGGATCTGTTAGTTAACCTAATTGAATAGTCGACCCATCAATCCCGAAAGTATCTATCTCTCATACACGTAGAAAATCTTATCTTGGACTACAACAAAATGGCGGAATCAAGAGACAACAAGGCGTACAAGTATCGCCAGGAAATCAGCCAGATGATGTATGTTTCTGGAGAAACTGCAGAGCCACCTGTTGAAACTACGAGTATCATCGAAGATATCGTCCGTCAACAAGTCATAGAACTAGTACGCTCCGCTTACATCTTTCATCTCATATCATTCACTAACCTTCCATCCCAGCTCCGAAACTGCACCGAGCTTGCCTCGCGTCGTGGCTCAAAATCAATCAGCATCAACGATCTAATCTTCCAGATCCGCCACGACCAGGCCAAGGTCTCTCGTCTGCGCACTTTTCTCTCTTGGAAAGATGTTCGTAAGAATGTTAAGGATTCAGACGACAAGGGCGCAGACGCCGATCTCGCAGCTGGCGATGATCCTGTCGCCGCAGGCGACAACACCACAGATGAAGCAGCCAAGAAGAACAAAAAGGCAAAAGTTGGTCTACCCTGGGAACCCTCATCTTATTACAACGTCGAGGTGCCTGAGCGCGAAGATGAGGAGGACGAGGAAGAGGAGGAAATGAATTACATCACACTACAGCGTTTGCGCAAAGCTGATGAGCGCACAAAAGCCATGACCAAAGAAGAATATGTCACCTGGTCTGAATATCGTCAGGCTTCGTTTACGTATCGAAAGGGCAAGCGATTTCGAGAGTGGGCGGGCTTCGGTATTGTCACCGATAGCAAACCTTCGGATGATATCGTTGACATCCTTGGTTTCCTGACCTTTGAGATGGTCCAGACTCTGACGGAGATGGCACTCAAGGTCAAGGAGCAAGAAGATTTAGTCCGCGCCCAGAATGGCGGAGACAATGTGGGCACTGCGAAGAAGCGAAAACACGAGGGTGCCTTGTTTGACTTTCCCAGCGAGGGCAAGACTCCGATTGAGCCTCGACACGTACAAGAAGGCTCTCGAAGACTGCAGCAGCGGCCCAAGAAGTCCAGGGCTATGCTCAACGGAACAAGAATCGCACAGCATACGCCTCTCAACATCTTTTGATATCCTGTTCATGCCGTCCCTACGGTTGTATTTAGATTATTTTGCACGGCGTTTGAGTTTGGAGACTGGCAGTGTCCTGGACTACTATGGAAAATGCGTATAACAACAGTTTATCATGATCAATATTTAATTCGACTATTTGTCACATCCTTTTGCCGTAGCTATAACCTGTGTTAAGCAACTTATGTTGGCAGCATCTATCTGTCGTCCTTACTCATAGCAAGAGTCCGTCGCCGCATGAGTTCGTTGTTCTCACATAATCGGGTTCCGACTCTTTGTAAACTCATAGGAATTTCCTCCTCGCTGTCACTCTCGTTTGTGTTTTCTTTTTCCTCCTTCTGACGGGTTCGCCGCCTAGTAAGGCTGGCTCGACGGATGGTCTGTGTTCGCTGGAGGCCAGTGGCTCTGCTTTCTGTAGGAGCGATAGCTGAAGAGGCCGTTGGGACTTCTTCCACTGGAACACCGGTAGTGCTGCTGTCTAACGTAGGTTCCCGAGCTAGAGGAATACGGTTTAGGAGCGCACGCTGATCATACTTGCTATAGGGTGCGGCCTTTTCAAGCAAACCACTTCGGAATGCATTGACACCCACAAGGATCTTGGTCAGTTCCACAAGCTCTTCGAGGTATTCGATGATCTCGCTTTGTCCATAAGTACTGGCGTTCCATGAGAGAGATCGCTTCTGTACGATCAGTCGTGCTACTTCTTCAGCTAAATCAACATTTTCGCTGGAGATACTTTGTGGTCCACCCGCAGGCGTCTGAGTGCCACTTCGTGAGAACAGAACTTCCCTGACGCGATTAATAAGGCGAAAGTGAGCGAGTCGACACGACGGCATGAATTGTGGTAGAGGCTGCCAAGTAATAAGCGCTTCGTGAACCGAAAAGAGAACAAGCATAATGCTGGCGGCCATATTGCGTCGATAAGTGTGCACTTGGGCATGTAAATCTTCCAATATCGAAGAACCATACTCTTTCCGCAGTGAAACAACATTGTCCATCCTTTCGACTATCTGGCGCAGCACGATAATAATCTCTCTGTATACCGGTTCAAGAGTCCTAAAATCTCCCTTTAAACGTGGCTCCTTAGAACACATTGGGAGAAATGTGTCTGCTGCGGCAAGTGCTGCTTGGGCCTGGGCTTTTGCATAGTTGAAGCGTTTCGCAATGTCAGGATTCCTAAAATCTGGCTTAGTAGGGCTGTCTAACCCAACAGCCATGGCAGCCTGCATGTTTTGCACCTGCTTTATCGAAAGTGAAAGAGCGTCGAGCAGTCGGTCTCTGGCTCTAACCGGGAACACAAGCATTTCAACAGCTATGGCCACCAAGCCTCCTATGATAAAGCAAGACAATCGCTTATAGAAGTTCTCCAAAGCTGTTCCGTTGCCATTCACAGCAGCTAGCTCACATCAGTACACCAAAGTATGCGCAGGTGGAGATTAGCACTTACCTAGTGCAACCACGACCATGGAGACTGTAGATATCATGCCTGCCTTGACATACTTGGTACCCAGCTGAATGTAGTAAGACGGAACAACTCCTGCGCAAAGTAATAAGACCATGCCAATTCTGTTACCATTGCCAATTAGATAAGACAGATAACCAATGATGCAGCCAACAAGCACACCAGCAAGTCGAACGCCAAAAACATAGAATGACGTTCCTATAGCCACTTCAAAAACAAGAAATAGCTGCATGGGGGCCCAGATACCACGAACAGACGAGTACCAAGGGTTCCAGGAATCCAGCAAGGCCGGCCAACTGAGAAGCAGAACTGCGGATGCGAGTTTGAGCGCATAGGCTAGGTCGTCAGAGTCGTGCACCCACTCAAAGGCGTCGGCTGCCTTTCCTCTCATCTTGAGAATGAGACTATTTCCCTCGGATTTCGATTTCGCACCCTTTTTTTCATTTGTACCTTCGACTTTCTGTCTAGCTTGAGGTGCAGGCTCTACAAAACGAATGGCTTTCTCCTCATCTTTAGATTTAGGCTTCGTGTGCTCGGCCCTCGTTTCCGCTGGCTTTGTTCGGCTCTTCGGCTTGACACGCTGAACTTTACGAGCCACTTCTGGGAGAACAAATCCATCACTCTCACCACCTGTTTTCCAAAATTGCCCCATATCAACTGATTTCGGAAACCAGAATGTGGCTCTACCGTTTCGGGCTTGTCTCTGTTCAACGGTCTTCCGGACATGGTGCAGCATCTCTAGAACATGTGCTGCAGACTGACGTACGCCCAGGACGAACGAAGAAATTAAGAACGTTTCGAGGCGCGGCATGAAGTCGACGTTTTGTCGGGTTTCACCCGTCCTTGATCGACGAAGCTCTGCTGAGCAACTAGTGTCGAAATTGGCGATAGCCTCCGTAAATAAGTCGATCTTATAGTCCAATTCATGAAGGGATATCTCGCTGGGAACAGGAAGCCCAGATGGCAACTTCGGAACATCATAACAGTAGGCGACGCATATAATGACTAGCCGTACAGCTTCTTTGATTGAAGCATCAAACTCCTCAGTCGGCTCACGAATGCGGGCGATGATAGCCTCAAGCACACTAGCGTTGCTGAGCTCAACCTCCCTGGTAGGTTTCGCATTTTCCAGTTTCTGTTGATAAGCTTCGAATGTGTTTACACGCTGAATTCCACTTGGTTCGCTGTCGGTGCTGTCAGTTGTTGTGAGGGTGTCGTCTTCAGAGCCATTGTCATTCTCCACGACAGCGAACTTGCTCTCGCATGCCCCAATAATATTGGTGATGTTCTGGACAAGATTGCTCATTTGAGAAGTGGTGAGGGGCTTCATACTGCGGGGAGGAAGTGCTGAAATCGAGATCTCATAATTAACCTCTTTTTGAGCATTTTTGCACTGAGCGAGTCGACTACGTAGCTTTCCCTTTGCCGATGTCAAGCTTGCAATAGTCGCTAGTCCGACAGGAACAGTAGAAACCCGATACCGGTTCTGAGAAGGTTTGAAAGGATTTGGGAATTGTTCCAACCACTTGCCAAACCTGCTTTTCTTTCGTTTCGGTTTATTAGGTATGCTCTTGTAGGTAGGAGTCATGGTAAGTTCAACATGACTTAGCTCCTCAAGCGAGTCACCACCGGGTGTAACAAACCAATGTGTAGCTCGGGTTAGAGTGTCCATCGTTTCGCAAAGAGCATCTATGGCGGCGAGACCAAGAAAATTGCTCGATGACTCAGGAAACATGGACAAGTTGGCTACAAACGAGATGCCGGCACCAATCAAAGTTGGGTACGCAACACTTGTGAAGACGGGCAACGATACATGATCTGACCTTCCAAGCAGTACGATTAAACAGGCGATGAGATAGAAGGCGACAAGCAGGAAGGCACGAGGATTCGAGGATCTTATGTACCCGTGCAAGACTGCAGCCACAGCAAGAAATATCCCGCGGATAGCATATGCAGCTCCTCTGTTTTCCTCGACAACAAGACTGGATAACTTGAGGCCCAAGAGGGACCACCCGAGACCGCTTGCGGTACCAACGATCAGCATTAAGAGAGACTCGATCATAAGACCCATCCTCTGGCCGGGATGAGCGAATATAGTCGCCATTGGGGCGAGAAATGTTACAGGACCAATGACTGCAACGGCTTGGGGAGTGATGACTGCGATGACTGCGGCGATAGAGGCAACTGAGGATTTGACGATCTGTTTCCATAATTCGTTTGTTTGACGGTCAGCCCAAATGGCTATGATTGGCCTTTTGAGCCATGTCGTCACAGTATTCATGGTGGACTACCAAAGTAACGACTATGCGGGCTGGTAGTTGTTTTTATGGTTAAACGTTTCGGTATGTTGAAGATCGTTTATCATCCTTTCATCCGTAGAATTGACGCCCCAAGGTTCGCGTCAATTAGATGAGAGGAGAAATGTTAGGATGCAATCAACCACATAAGGACATTGAGCAGCGAAACATCAAAAGAACAACATGGGTGTCAGTGGTGTTTTATCATGCAGTTCCTGCCTGATAGTAGCAGTTGGCTTCGTTAATATCGTACCGCGTCCTGGTCTCCAAGGCTTGGCTTGTTGTAGATCTTGGTGATTCGCTATAGCGAGGGTTTCTTCGTCAAAATATATTGAGAAATTTCCAATCAAGAGTATTGGTAGAGAAGAGTGGGATAATATTGACGAGTGGATGGGATGGTTTAATATCATTTCTGATGATGTTGAAGTAAGGTACCTATGGAAACATCGAGATCCGAAACACAGTGATAAAAACTTGGAAAGTGCCGACATATGTTGACGCTAACGCAGGTGCGCACGCGACATGCCGAGACCTCGCAACTTCCATTGTTCATGATACCTATCAAGCTCATCTGACTTCCATGAGAAGAAGAATTTAAAAGGGATGATTTGATAAAAAGAAGAAAGTTACCAACCTGATAATAAACTATGGTTTGCTATATATCAAAGTAAAATTTGATTTGACGAGACGATCTATGCAACTACCTACCTATGATGGCAGGTGGGTTGTGAAATCATCCGCACACAACCAACGCTTGACAAAAAGATTAGCCTAAGCCCTTGACTAAGTCGCCTGAAGTTATCCTAAGCTCTTTTGTTATCCCTTATGCTTTAGGACAAGCGGGAGGTTTCCTGAACCGCCCTGCCTGCATGGCTAGGCCAGCCATGGATGTTTCTGCAGGGGATCACAAGACTCGAATGCGCGCACCTCTGAGCTTGTATTGCACAAACAGGGGATCAACGTGCTAGAACCCGGGGCTACTTCAGGGGTATTTTAGTGGCAGCCTTGCGGCACTCCAGTGGCTGCAGCACTTGATCCCGCAGCCAATCAACATTGATCCTTGTGTTCCGCGACAGCCTCCTAACAACGACAGCTTATCCATGCCACCTTCACTATCGCGATCCTCCTTTCTCAAACGACCCTCGTTTTGGAGTTCAGCCTTGTCAATTCAAAATGCTTTCTTTTATTCTTATTCAGAACAGACAGTAAGTCTTGCGCGTCAACCATACTTCATTGCTTTTCGCATACTAATGACTCTCAGGGGCAAGACTCGTCTCGCCAAATGGTACGCCCCTTTTAGCGATGAGCAAAAGATCAAGCTCAAGGGCGAAGTCCACCGACTCGTTGCGCCCCGCGATCAAAAATACCAGTCCAACTTCGTCGAATTCCGTAATAATAAGATCGTCTACCGTCGTTACGCAGGTCTCTTCTTCTGCGCCTGCGTCGACACAAACGATAACGAGCTTGCCTTCCTTGAGGCTATTCATTTCTTCGTCGAGGTCCTTGATGCCTTTTTCGGAAATGTCTGCGAGCTTGATCTTGTTTTCAACTTTTACAAGGTCTATGCGATCCTAGATGAGGTGTTTTTGGCGGGCGAGATCGAAGAGACGAGTAAGCAAGTTGTGCTCACACGACTGGAGCATCTGGACAAACTAGAATAAGGTGGACGAATGACCATCCAAGACTTGAACGGATAGGGGACGCTGAAGGCCTACTCTAAGACCTTCTTCATATCAGAGCCATATGTTGTCTTTTGCATAACACAAGGAGGCAGGCTGGAGTTGGGGCGTTTTGTGGAGGCATCCACAGTATTAAGAATACCATTGTTGTTGTTTGTGCTTGTCACTTTGATTTCCAACTATTCCATTGAACTATTTTGATCAAAACGCTAATGTTATATCGCTGATTCCAAGCACACGAATTTATCGTTCGGAACGCTCAGGTGAGGCCGTATCGGACATGACAACACTTATCCATGCTCTAACCAATGCCTGGCAGCTGTTTCATGACAAGGCTCGTTCGGACAAGCCAAAGTACCGCTTCTGTTCTGACACATTGTCACCTGGTTCACAAGCGACGATCCTCGACCCATCTGTTTCTTGGAGGCGCTGGTGTTTGAGGAGGTGTTGGAGTCGCAAGGTCGATAATTTCCTGTGGCTGTCCTCTTGATGCCATTGCCCGACTGTCTTCCTCGGAGGATGTTTCATCTGTTTGTTCTCCTACTGTATCGGATTGTCCAGTATACGACTCTTCGTTCTGCTCCAGCTCCATGGGGTCCTCGACGCTGTGAAAAGGGATGTCTCTTGTCGGCCAACCCTGCAGAAATGCTGACCCCGGCTTGTCATTTGGTTGTTCTTCCCGCCTCCCAGTTCTACGAGAGCGGGTACCAGAAAAGTTGTGCTTGAAGGTGCTTGAGTTAGATGTGTTGGAGCTTGGTGGAGGTCGCTCGGGACCGTACACTGGACGCGCGAGTGGTTTCAATGGTGGAAGTGTGGCAGGTTGTGACTGATTACCATGATCAGAACCGAAAGCTGTTGAGCCATTTTTCGCGGCGTTTTCCGACTTCAAAAATTGGTACTCGATCTCCCTTCGCAACTTATTTGCTGCTCTCCTCATAGGTTCTTGATCTTTTATCATTTTAGGGTCTCTAATAACCGTCAGAAGCCAGTTGCTCTCGTGCTGCCACATCATGATGGCTTCACCCAACCTCATCCCCCGAGGTCTCATGAACGAGGCCCATGTCTCAACGATTTTGCTTGGGCAGGCGTCTTGTAGGTCGAAGTCCTGTTGTATGAGCCATTTCATGTAGATAGAAGCGATGTTCTTCTGAGAGAGCTCCTCGGAGATGTACTCCAGGTCATACTCAAGTTTTTCCTGTTCGATCGCGGCTAAGTCAACAAAAGCTCGACTGCTTGAAAAACCAAAGAATAATCTTAGATTCTCAAGGATGATGCTGTTAGGATCCATGTTTTTCGTGAGAATGTTATGCGGGAGGTTGATGTTGATGTTGATGAAGGGATGGCTACTTGTGCATAAGTTGACGCGTTGGAAGCTTCGCAGCAACCGTCGGAGGAAAGAGCAATGTTGTGGTGATATAACTACTAGGTATACCTACAATATGTTTCCACCAGCCAAGCTCTGTGGTCTCCAGCAGGTAGACATAAGAGACGAAAGAACTTAGTCACATTATGCGAGTTTAGATAAGCTCTTAGACATACCCTAAGCTTTCGTCTCAAGGTTAACATAATGAATAAACACCTTTAAACTCCACATGTCACGCATACTCATATAACAACTTCATTCGGTATCAACTCAACCGAGAGATCATCGTTTCTTCAAAGCCGCAAACCTCCTCTCCAAGTCCCCAAGGTCGGGAATCGACCCATCAGGCTCACTCTTTCGCGCCGCCGCCTCCATCTTCTTACTTGGCTTCAACTCCACGGATCCCAAGGTAACCTTGGGATGTATGTTGTCAGTCGTCATCCTTGGTGGTGTTACTGTCAATGGACTTGTGGGACCCCCGCCAGCCAGTTTTTTAACAGGCGTGTTTAAGGCTGGATCCCTGCCGTCTGCGGCGAGAGGTACAGCCCTTTGCTTCTGTCCACCGGATGGTTCATCGTCGTCGTCTACTTCGTCTTCGTCGAGTAACTCTGGGGGCGGCGAAACAGCCTCCCGCTTAGGCCAATCGACACCATAAGCCCTGGCAATTTCCTCTAGGTACCCAACGACAAGCTCCTCCCTGGGAGGTGTGACGCTGAGCTTCTTCACAACCTTCTCATTAACCTTTCCATCGGCGTTCTCGGTCGCCGCAAGAACGTAGTCCTTTCCATACTTCTCTGCCAAAAGCGTTCTCACAGTTCCGAGCTCTTTAATCTCCGTCTTGGGTGCAGCATAAATTAGACTCTGGATCGCCTCTTCCAGCCCAGGATCAACGGTATGTGCCTCAAGCAGTCCTGATCGCGCAAGTAGCAATTCGCAGTAGAGTTCTAGAATTTCGTGAAGCTCGGAGGTGATGTCGGATCGGATGATGTTCTCGACACGGATGCGGGCTGAGTCTTCCTTGCCAGCTTCAAGGAGTTGGGCCATGGCTCTCCGGGCAGTCTTTCCGAGCTGTTCATCGCGTTGTTGTACCATGCGCAGGCGCGCAATGGTCAGCTTAAGCTGGACCTTGAGTTTTGTCTATTGCGGTGATCGCGCATGTTAGTTACTGTATCAAGCTGTGCGACTGGCGCATCATGGCGGGGAAGCGGTATCTGAAGAGGGGCATCTTACAATAAGACTGGCACTAGGCGGCATGATGGATGAATGAGCAATTACAGGTATAGTAGAGTCAGTCTACGGAAACAAGTTGAGCAAGAGACCCTTAACAGAAAAAGAGGGTGAGGGGATGCAGGTAAAGTGAAGATAGTGGAGGTGCAGAGGCAACCGCAACTATACATGAATGCCTTGTGACGGAACTACTAACCTAAGACGCCCAGACGCTATGAGCTCATTCTCGGGCACTGGGGAAGCCTGGAGTGCCCCACTACAGCTTCATCCGGATCAGGCCGAATCTAGAAGCTTGCGACAAAAGGTATTTCGGATAATTAGTCCTTACAATTAACCCTCACAGCAATTATGTGAAAATAGACTAGATTCAACTAGTTCCTTCAAGCGATGTTATCGATGCAGTTATTGGTACGCTTTTATTATTTAGATATTGTAGTAGTCAAAAGCGTTATTCTCTCTTTTTGCAGAGCACCAGATGTAATGATGTTCAACCTTGTTACACACCACCTGATCCATCCATAAATGTACAGCTCTCTTGTAAATCAATATGCAGCCTGCCCCTTGCCAAAGGCTGCCTCACGGCTCCAGATGACCCCAAGCACGGAATCCTTCATCGCCATATAACGCCGAATCCTAATTCTATCATTCCATTGTTGTCTTGTTTGCTACACTCCCTCTCTCTGCTGGGGATACGTAGATTTGCGCAGATGGTTTACTCCATATCAGCATCTTCAGCAACTGGTGCCACACCGTCGGTTGCCTCGCCCTTGAACACATCACTGCCCTCATATGTGACTCGACGCCATCCGCAGGCCTCCTTGTCGTCCTTGATCCATTCCATCGTTGGGAAGTAGTGGTCGTTCTTCTTCATAGTGATTACCCATGGAACATTGTCAAATGTTACAGCCTTGAGTCGGAAGTCTGTTGCTGGTTAGCTCAATTATCTCTTGATAAGTAGTAAACATTGACTTACAGGTGTTATCCGGTATCTCCCGGGTCGCAGTAATGAAAGAGTGAAGGTTAGGCGTGGGAGTACCGTTGACATGGGTGATAAAGTTCGTTGGTGCAACTCCATACTGATAGGCAGGGGATCCCCTAATTCGACTAGACACATACACCTCACTATGCAGCTTGCTGATCTGCTGTCGGACGGCCTGATGGGGTCTGTGCAAGATGGCACCGCAGAAGGAAACTGCATGGTCTGTCTCCATATCGTCTGCAGATACAGTAGGAAGCTGAAGGTGCATCTCCTCGCATTCGCGGACGATAACAGCATCGAGCAATTCATGAGAGTACATCAGGTCGAAATCCGAAATGGTAGTGCAAATCTTGCCATTCAGTGTGAGAATGATATCTCCTTCAAGCAGGGATACCGGGTGGTTGACGCGCTCAAATGTTCGCTTGCTAACCATGAAGAGCTGATGATGGGACCTGTTGGCCTGAGTAACCTTCTTGATCCACTCATCCGAAACACCCATAACTGAAGCCTGGGACATCTGGACCGATCTAAATTCGACCGACAAGATACGAAGTTTGGGGTTGACACCCTTCTGAACAGACTCTACCACAGGGAGCAAAGTCTTGGTGCCGAGACCCAGGTAGTATTCTTCATCACGCGAATTATGCGGGTTCCTCTCTCCAAGGTAACTCAGCCACAAAGCTTGCACGGTGCCGTCGGGTGCGACAAGAACGCCGCTGTTACAAGTCGAACCGAGGTTGCTATCAATTGTGATCGCGTCAACGTTGACAGCACGGTAGCGAGGAGCGCCAGAGTTGGCAGGGATCGCCACTGCAGTTATCTCAGTGACACTCGTAGAGCCATGTACAACACGTCCTATTCTATTGTAACCCAAGAAATACGTCTTGGCGCCCTGAGTAAGAACCTCGTTACTCAGCCTGGCGCTCTTGACTGGCGCATCCACGAGCGATGGGTCATACTGGATGATGGCGTAGTTCTGAAGAGGGTGCAGGAAAACCACCTTGCCCTCCACAATGATAGAGTCGGCGATGGTAACAGTAATATCGCAAAGATCATAAGGGACGATAGCTCTCGAGATCAAGACAAGGCCCTTCTCTGCATCAATCACCAGACCCATACCCCAACGGCGATTTTTAGGGAAGCCGTCAAGCTTCAAAGGCATAGTACAGTTGATGTGGACAAAGCTGTGAATCAAGTTTGCGATGCCAGGGTGTGGCATGTGATCCAGCTCGATAAAAGAGGCAGATCGTCGAGTAGGTGGAATAGGAGGCAAGGGATCGCCAAGGTCAGTAAAGTCCCAGACGCCGGACTCGTCGTTGCGGACAGCGAGCTTCATTTTGGACGCCCAGTGACGGTCAATGTAGGCAACAGTGGTGTTTAGAGTGTGCAGGTCACGAAGGTGCTTGTAAGTGACAACAACTCTAGCACGGTCTGGAATGGCCTTCATCACTTGGATGAAGGTGTCAAGGTCTGGCACCTTCTTGTGGTCAACTGTTTGGACAATCCAACCATTATCCGTGTTATCGAATCGGAAAGATCCAGCTGACTCGCATACATAGACACCCTTGACAGCGACGGCGTAGAGCCTCGCTTGCTGGTAGGACAAATCGTGGAAGCTAGCACCTGCCACTGAAACGAAACGATCAGGGGTGATCTTGTGGAGATCTCCCACCTCAAGTTCTATCTCCACGTCCTCTCCACCACGTTGTAGGTGCAGCTTGATGGTGTTGCCAACGTTGGAATCCAAAATGTCGTCGAGTCTGATAAACTGAGTGATAAGCTCACCATTTACCTTGATCAGGACATCTCCCTCTTCGATCTTCTTGTCTGAAGGACCCTGGGGGAGGACAATCTCAGCGACCAGCATGTTGGTCTCCTCTGGAAACTGTTTGCGCATGGCCGCCTCCCATTCGGGGCTCAGTCCCAGTCTCCGACACTCGTCAAATGGCTTAAGAAGGAATTGGCATTGAATGTCACCCCGTGTGACAGGCTTGCCAGTCTGGATACATTGAAGAGCTCGCAGCGGTCGGTCCAACGGCAGGAAATAGTCTGTTGAAGCACCATCCGAACGACCACCAGCTTGAAGTGCGACAGCGCATCCATCCTTATTTACGACGGGACTTCCAGAACTTCCTCCACTGGCGGCGGCGTTGGCCTGGTAGTAACACGTGTTGAAATCGCTGTAGCCTTCACCGTATTCAGGCGCATTTCGGTCTAGACGAGAAATGATACCGGACAAGATACTGAGCTTTTCGCCAGCATCGTTACCAACGACTCGAATTTCGGTACCAACTGGAAATATGTTAGCGTTGAATGATGGCAAATTTCGGTATCTCGAGGGAGCGCAAACCTTTTGCAAGGTCGGGTCGCAATTCCAAGCCATCAATGTGCATGTACTTGATCGCCTTGGGATCGTAACGAAGAATTCCGAAATCATGGACGGGGTCGCGGTAGACGGGATAGCAGTCGACTTCCTCGTGGTTGTCGAAAACGCAGTGGCCCCAGAAGGGACCAGCACCGACAACGTGGCGGTTCGTCAAGATGTATCTGCAGATAGTGATTAGAACTGGCTTTCAGGGATGATAAATAGAAAAAAAAACGCACCCTCGTTCAGAATCGACAACATATCCCGTAGCCTCACTCGTCAAAGCGGAATCGGTATCGAAGGAGCAAGTTTGACAGAACCGGATCGCGACAACGTTGCGCACAACCTTCTGAATCGTATCCTGCCATTCTCCCAGACTTCCTGGTGTTCCAATGTACATATCATGAGGATGGAGGTCATCGCTTATCCCGGACTCGTCGTCAAATTCGACAATGTCGGGAGTGTTGTCGTTGGTAGAGTGTTTTCCATTGACGGCTCGTTTGGCGGGGGGAGCGAGGTCGGGCGACACAGGGGCTTTTCTCTTGACCCTCGGTGAAGAAGCGGCGCCGTTCATGGTTATGGATGTATCGGGGTCGCGATGGGTCTGAGACGGTGGCCGTGAAGAAAATCACAAGTTTGTTTTGTTCGAGTGTATCCTGTAAGGGGGATCGAAGACGAACGTCAGAGACAAGGATCGCAAGCAATGACGAGACTGAAACAACAGCACGGGTAGTGACAGCGCGCCCAAGATGGAAAAGGGCAATGCTGTAGATTAAGTAAAGTGTAGTATAGTATACTGTTAACGAAAGAGTAAAGGTGCGAATATGATTAAGAAAAGGCCCATGTGATGACGAAGCCAGGCCTAGGATGGATCTGGGGAAAAATTTACAATGATGGCACACTCTTTTGATGACCTTGGCTGCCCGGCCTAGCTACTAAGGTAAGGTTCCTTGGTGAGAAGGAGACTGGCTGGACTGGACCGAAAGCAAGTGGATCAGCTGGAACGGTAGTTCAGTAGGCTTAGGCCACAAAGGTACTGTAGGTTACAGGGGAAATGATACCCTCCAAAGCCGCTAAAGCAGACGCCGTCATTCCCGTTACGCCCTGACCCGCCACTGTGCATAATTTATGCAACTCTTGACCTCTCCCCGCCTTGTCCGTCCCGACAATACATCAAGATGGTGTGCCACAACTCCAAGATTACAACGACAGATGACCAGTCAACTGGGGCCCTAAGATGGTGGGCGATTGAGACTTTTGTGCCTATTTTGATCCTGGTAATGGTTTGCATCGAGTTCAATCCTACCTAACTCTAGAGCCTCGATGCATGTCTCAGTATTGTCTCTTATACAATGCAACACATCTTGTCTTGTAAGCAACAGCTGACCTTTTTGAGTGTCAAGAAGGTCGTATTTACTCCATAACTAGATACAAGACGACATGTGTAGGTCTCTTTTCTACCAACTTACTGCAAAAATAATGTTGTGCTCTCCATGTAACCATGCCTGCATCATCTCAAAGGGCTGCTCTTCGATCCACGAGGCCATGTTATGCCATGCAGCGAAACAGACAAGATAACCGCTGCCGTCCGAGACACGGAAATAAACGTGGAGGGTTCCCAACCCACAGGATCAGGATCTCGTGTCATCTCATTATATCGTTGTTGCACTGCTTCCCGATCCAGGTGACCGCCAACGTGTCTCGTGCGATACTACATGCATCCAACATGCATCTAATATCATACAACCCCTCCAGGCCCCTCCCTTCTTCTTGAAGACATCGACTCGATCACTCCATCTATCGATGTTGCTTGCTGCTTCTCCGCAGATAGGCAAGTCGGCCAATGGACAAGATGTCCTCGTCGCTTTCTCACAAACGAACCGTACAGAACCCATGCGAACAAGACTGCTGTGACGCTCAGCGCAGTTGGGTTGTGAAACTGGCTAGGTGAAGAGAATATTATGGTCAACGTGTACGCACACATCTCGAACACATTTTGCCAGCTGGCTTCCACAGCAGAGAAAGCTCCTCGGTTTTCCGCCTCGACTTCCTGCACCACATACCGTTAACGATTTTCTTATCCAAACAGACGTTGACCTACCTCTTGAATGATGACTTGTGCCGAGAGATCGACGCCCCAGAGTCCGACACGACTGAGTATGGAACCACCGACAAGTGCTAGAGTCGAGAGCAGAATGTTGTCAGCGTATCGCCAGAATATTGATACACCAAGTGTTAAGCACCCCAGTTGCCAACTCAGGAACCAAAGCCCCGCTCGGACTGCACCGATCTTCTTCATTACCCATGGCCCGATCCAAGTAGCCAGGACCTCAAATGCTACAGAGATTGTTCTCATTACAGCAATTTGAGACGAGGTGTATCCGCTGGACAGAAGGTAAGTGACCATAACTCCACCAAACGACAGGACTGTGCAATAGAGAAGGGCCACTGCGAAACTTGGATAGAAGACCGGATGGGTAAAGTAAAGACGAAGGTCTTTGAACGCCTTCCGCAGTCCATGCGAGACTGCGACTAAGGGGCTTTGCCAATTGTCACCACTGAGGGGTGTGGCATGCGGTGCTATCTTGGGACACTGCAGCTCAGGTACTTGGCGATACACCTAAACAGATCAGCACGACTTGCGTGAAGACAGTACAGGTAGCGACTTACCCTGGCGATGGTAAAGTACTCGATTACAACTGACGCGCAGTTCATCGCCAAGTTTACTAAGATGGCCGTTTCCGTAGAAATGCCATCGATGATGCCTATGAAGAACGGCCCAAGGAGTTTACAAATAAGATCAATGCGTCTCATCTGTGAGTTCATAGCTGTGAAGAGGTTAGCAAGATCCCAGTCTTCGTTCTGGTGATATACTTCGAAGCGCAGTACTGTCAGAGCGAGCTACGACGATAACCTATCGACTATGAGCTGGGGACGACATTCTTTATGCTGGAATCTACACACCCAGTCTCTTTCAACCGATACGAGGTTCATTATGGCCGCTAGCTTCTCAATACAGGCCATGAAAATTGATGCAGCAAGTAAACCAATTCTCAGCTCGTGAGACAAAGCTTGCACCTTGATGAGAACAAGGAAAATAGCACATGATACAGCGACGACGAGCCGTTGCGATACTGAGTATGTGAGCGCGTTGGTCATGAAAAAGGTGTAGTGACATACCGATTGATAACCTCACCGTCTTGAGGCGGTCGTTACGGTCGATATAGTTCCCGACCCAAGACGATAGTGCAATGGCAGAAGCACCCCGAATCATTGAATACACCGCAAGAGGCATCAATGTTCCTGGAAAGATGGCAGCGAGATATAAAACACTCCCAAATTCGAAAACACGAGAGTTCCATGTCGAGAGGGTGTGAGATACATAAAGTCTGCGAGCGCTTTGACTGAGTGTCCATTCGGCATTATGCGTGCTTGAACCATCGTTATCGTCTTCGTTGATACTCCCATCGTGATCCAATGGCTGATACGGCATTGTGATGACGCCTGATGGAGATGGCGGTGGTGATGCAGCGAGAAACGGTGCTGTTTCTTCATCCCCAACACCAGGAGCCATTATGGTATAGTGGTGATTTGTTGAATAATTCCTAGCTTTAATCAAGGTAGAAAGACAATAAGATAATCACATTAAGAGAGGAGGAACGAGGGACGGGACATCTAACGGTTTTCAATTGAGAATTTACGGTGCAAGAGTCAATTCCCTGTAGAATGGCATGACTACACTACACTACCTAGTACACTACACTATACTGGGTATCTATATGCAGGGTCGTACAGTAGTAGATGCGTCAAAATGGTGGTTGTTGGGGGCACGTCAATGGCCAGCTCTTGGTCTGATTTTCTTTATCGGACTCCGCGACTCCGACTCCATTTTCTTCTTAGCAAACAAACTCCACAGTTGACATCAATCGGATCACTTCCGACAGATTTCCCCAGAAAGGCAAGACACTAACTATTAAACCATCCAAGATGATACAGTCGCACAGAGCCCCAGGGTAATGGAAAATTCGGTCCCTCCAGCATGAGAGACGAAATAACTTGGTCATTTTATACAGATCCAGATATGCTCTTGGGCTAGTTATTTATGACACCCTGAGCTTTGGTCTCGAGTTATTCTGCCATCCCTAGCTGTCCTAGTGGTCCTCAGGATGACCTTCAATTCACTGTCTGATATGCATCAGCGCAGAAAGAAAGCAGTCATGTCTTCATTTAGCTAAGTATGGCTCAGTGCCGATTAAACCTTCTTACTTGGCCCAGCCTGCCAGACCACCAAAACTCATATTCATGTGCGATATCAGCACAGATGTCCGTGACGGAGAGATGAAAGAAGGCCTAGCCCCTTTCTTCTGGCTTCAACCGTTGCCTCCCGGACGTTTCATTCCAAAAATCAATCATGCTACTGGGCATCTTGATACTCAGCGTCCTCGAGAAGGCCTTGCCTCTAGCACTCTAATGCGAGTTGACCAGTGATTTAAACACCTTCCTCAGGTCCCTCATCCTCCTCCTTGATGGTCTCGTTGAGTTCCATCTTGATAGCCTTGGCGGTACTCTCGGGAGTCTCCGTATCGGGCTCTGTTTCTAATTTGTGTTAGTAAAGCGCTAAGTCAAGCACCCGGCACGTCAACTTACTGGGAGCACGGCGCTTGCGTGGGGTGGACTTCTTGGGACTGCCGTAGTCTTCATCCTCCTCGTCAGATCCCACAGTCTTAGTGGCCTTGGGCTTGGGGCCGCGCTTGCGTCCTATAGGTTTGCTCATCAGCTCGCTGTGTGAAATGCACAAGAAAGGAATTGACTTACCAGGAGTCTTCTTGGCAGGCGCTGGAGAGTCGGCAGACTGCTGCCTGAGAGCTTCGATCCTCTTGTTGAAGAAAGTCCACTGATTCTGGAGACTCTTGACGGTGCGGCCTTCCATGTTGATCTCGTTCCAGTTAATGCCCTTGCCCTCGGGCTTCAGCTGAGCGATGATGCGGAGAAGAAGCTCATTCTAGATATTGCAGTCAGTATTAGGAGATAGTAGTGCTGATATGTGAACAGGAAGGGACTTACCTTAGCCTCGTCGGTCCAGGCGTTGGCCTTGGGAGTGGAGAAGTCAGACATGGCGCTGGTGATGGTGATCAAATTCCCGGAGAGCCGTAAAACGAAGTCTTGGCTGAGGACGGAAACAGTAGAGAATAGAATATAATGATGTTTGCAGGCGATTTGAGACAGCTTATGATAGCTTAGTAGCTGTTCAGGAAGAGTTAGTGAGGTGAAAGGAAACAGGATGGAAATGAAAGAGGGAAGATGTGAGTATCGGGATAAGAGTGATTGTGAGAAAAGAATAGGGGGTTGCTAGGCAGCAAACATGGAAGATGTGTGAATCAGGACGCCTTTACCCCTCTTCCTAACTAGCATGATGAGGAATCAAATGCCACAGCAATCAACATCGGACGAAAGTGTGAAATATGTGAGTTTAAGTACAGGCAGGCCAAGCATCCTCAGAAGTGGTGAGTACGATAGGGTATGACGAGCCTCGAACATAAGAGAGACGTACATATAAAGGGAAAAACAACTTTGTAAGCGCCTATCTCCTTCTCTGAACGCTAGTTAATAAATAATAGTAATGGGGGTGTTTCGGATGAAAATCCTGCTTGATAGAACTGCAAGGTTAGTTGTTGAGTTCTCGGGGAATTCAGGCGTAGGTAGCACAGGAAGATGGGATACGGCACGGCAAACGCAAAGAGGGGAGGGAGGTGATCATGAGTTGCTATCTCCACCGGCGTTCAATGAATGTTCAGGTGAATAGGTATTCAGAATGCACGCCTGCGAAAAGCAAACTTGGAGCTGACCAAGAGGCTTTAAGCAAACAAGCCCATCCATACACCAGGATAGCAAACGTCTCATATCCTCAGCCTGTATGGATATGTCTCTTCTATTTCTATGTATTATCAACTCTTGCCATTATACACATGCCTTGAAATCCCATCTCCAAAGGCAATATCCTACCAAGCTGATGCCAGCGAAGCTCCAGTATCGATTATAGCGAGAACGCTCACGATGCACATCGCCAAGTTGCAACCAATAATAAACAGAACCGGTATCAAACGCAATTGCTCGCCTCATGCACGTCGCGCCTGTAACCGCCCAGATCCTGAACCACTTATCTTCATAATTTTAAGGAGTCCCCGCAGAAATATCGTAAATCGCCTTATAAAGCAATGCGCATTCATCGCCGATGGTCAATAGTAAGTCGCTCTAGTAACCCATGTTGATAGTAAAAGACTCCAGTCGGATCTCACCCCATATACTTTCAACTCCACAACCCAAAATTGCACGATTACTTCATCTTCATTCGGAACGCCATAAACTCTCGGAATCGCTGCTCATGTTCCTCGCAGGCGGCAATCCATCGTCTGCGGACATCCATGTCCTGTTCGAGCCAATTGTAGTACTCTTGAATATCGGCATCACCTCGAGCCTCCAAGAACGAATACCCTTTAGCTGCTCTTGTACGAGCAATGTGAGATTTCCGTGTAGCAAAATGATCCACAACTTGACCGTTGAACACATCCCACTGCTTCATGTAGTTTTCGAACTCCTTGACATAAGCCTCCCAGGAATGTGCGCTGGGCTGTACTCCACTGACCAATACCGCAGTCGGAACCTGAGGGGCAGTAGGCGCATCGGGGAAAATCAACGGATGAACTGTTGGTAGCTTGATCGGAATTTGCGGCGCGGGCTTGCTTTCGAAAGGCAGATTGTCCTTCAAATCAGAGAAAGACTTGAGGCCCGAGCTCTGCTGAGCGAACGGGGCAACATTTCTCAGGTCGGCGAAACTGGCGCGGAACTCCTCACTGTCCTCTGATCCTACGTTGTTCGGGTTGAAAGGCTTCTTGGGACTTTCTGGTCGGTGATCAATGCCGTTGGTATTCTCCACGTTACCTTCCCGCCACTCCGGTCTGGATGGTTCGACATAGATACCTCTGGCAGGATGGGCTGCCGTCCCTGGCATTTGGTTTGCTTCACCAGATTGATTAGGCTGGCTCACCGGCTGAGCAGGCTGAGGCGACGGCGTAGTCTGGGGTGGTTGAGGAGACGGAATCTTAGGCGGGCGAGGCGGTGGCATTGAGTTCGCCACAGGAGGAGTGTCTATGTCCATGGCCTGGGGACTCTCGGCTGTGGGTGGCTCATCCTGCACCTTTCGACCACGCCATTCGAGAACTTCATCTTCGCTGCTACTGTCATCCACAACGTTCGCATAGTTAGGCTTTTTGGGAGCTTTGGGCTTTCTCGAGTTTGTGCGAGATAATCGAGTAGGTGAGACAGATTTGGATGGCTGGGGAACAAAGGTCTGAGGCCCAAAGTCCCAGCCTTGAGGATTAAAGGCTGATTCAGGTTTAGTAGAATCAGGTCGTTCAGGGTCGGATACGAAACTGGGAGTGCTCTTGCCGCTCCTCGTAGGACGCTTTCCAGGCGATCGACGGCCCTTTCGGGGCTTCGCTGGGCTTCCCTGTTCAGTCCCACCAGCACTAAATTCCCATTCTGCCGCATCCTCTTCTTCCACAAAGCTAGTATCGATATCGTCAGTATTTCGTCTTGAGAATGGGGGTTGGTCCGGCGAAGTTCGGCTAAAGGTATCATCGTTGACAGGGAAACTGAAACTGTTCGAGTTGATCTTGTTAGCGCCATTCGACTTGCCAGGGGTGTTAATGCTGCGGGCTGTATGCTTTGCTTTCTTAAGAGGACTTTCAGACTCGGCGTTCTTGATGAGCTCTGTCAGGAGTGCCATCTGTTGGCGCTCAAAGGGGGTCAATTGATGTGGTGGATCCTGTCTGCCACTAGGCGACGGATGACGAGGCTTCGTTGGAGTTTCGTATGGACACTGATACAAATCAGATCCATGATGCCCCCGACACTTGTTGAAGCTTTTCGATATAGGGAGATGGCGCGTGGTAGGAGTTGGGTTGTCATACATTGAAGGGCCGCCAGGTGACTCGGCTGCCGTGAGTTGTCAGTAATTGAATTCTGCACCAGGGGTCTTTGAGCACAACTTACGTTTTTCAGTTGCAGGAATTTCCGTAGCTTGTTGGTTAGGTCCAAGGGGCACGCTCTTAAAGCCGCTTCGGGTCTTTTTCATCTGAGCTTTGGGACGGTCTGCGGGATCACGAGGTATCGAAGGCTGTGCGGGTGTCTCCTCAGTCTTGCCGCCTTTAGGAGCACTCGCGCTACGTTGGCGGTTGAAGGCTTCCTTTTCTGGTGAAGCCTCGTCTTGACGATTGGCTTCGCGAGTACTCTTAGCTCGATTTATCTGGATACCGTCAAAGGGATTGGTCCTTTCACCTCCTCCGGTTGTAGCGTACGGGCTGCTTTGTCGAGGATCTGCCCAACTGTCTGGATTCCTGAACTGGCTCAAAGGATCAGGCATTGCGGTTGGCGGAGGCCTTTGAGGAGTAGGAGGAGGAGCCGGCTTTGGGTCTTCCTGAGTGTAAGGCTGTGAATATCGCTCCGAAGCTGGTCGCGAACTATAGTTGCTATTCGATACGGGAGGCTCATCGCCCATTGCCGTACGAGGATGGAACCCTGTCTTCCTTGAACCGAAAGAGGCCTCAGCACGCTGCCTTGCAGATTCCGTCCGTGGCGGGGGAGGTGGTGGAGGAGGTCGTGTCTGTTCATTCGTCTTTGTCGATGTGCCCTTTCGCATATTCTCAAATGCTCGCGCGGCATTCTTTTTCGATTCAGCATCTGACGCTGTGTACTGTTTCGCTGTAGGAGGAACTCCCGACGAGAATCGTGTCTGCCATCTTTGTGCTCCTGATGGTGTAGTTCTAGCGCTTGCGTTGTTGTTGTTGTTGTTACGTCGCGGAGGCGGCGGGTACTGTGCGCTCACATTCGACCACGGGTTTCCCCTTACGCCTGAAGCACCTGGATACCGACCACGAGCTCGTGAGGCATCATGCTTAGCCTTCTGTTCGGGATCGGAAAGGATTTCGTGCGCCGTTTGAATGATCTGGAACTGGGTGTTGACTTCTTGTTCTCGTCCAGGGTTACGGTCAGGATGATATTTGAGAGCTGCGGCTCGGGTTAGCGTTTACATAGGTGTAAGAACCGTGTTTGAATATACCAAGTTTTCGATATTGTTTCTTGATCTCCGCAACATCAGCCGTTGGTGGCAGCTCCAAGTCTGCGTAGTAGTCGCGGGGTGTACCCATCGTAATCGAAGGGCCCCAGCAGACTGGAGATCAAAAGCGGCGATTGATGACTTGTGCCTGTGACCCTAGCAACTATGGTCGGGAGATAAAGTACGCGATTATCCACAGGTACGCAGTTCGGTAGGAGTCATGAAGAGTGTCGCCGAGATCGTGAGGGTATGATGTTCGAGGTCGGTAGTTCAAACTCGTATGGTAAATGTTCGACAGTTTTGTGAGGCGTTGTACCAGAATATCACTGCTTCAAGGGTCCTCCTGGCCGACGTACTACGTGAATTCTCGAATTAGTGCTGATGATCACACATAAGTTGTAGTAGAAGCGAAGAAATCAAGCGAGCGCCAGAATCTCGAGGTCAGAAGTTCTCATTAGTAAATAGCAAGATAACCTTCTTTGTAACCACACAGCGTCGCAAGGATGACTCGAGACCGAGGGGTAATCCTAGGTATATGTGCCTCTGAACAGAGGCAGCAAAAGATCCATATTGATTGGTGCCAGCAATTGGCCTGGAGCTGATTCAAGGAAGAAGTAGACTTACCAGGATGACGTCAAATTCCAACGTGAGGCTGCTGATCGAGTGCGCAGAGAGAAGATGAAGGCTGGTCTGAGAAAGGGACGAAAGTATTATTAGCTGGCGGATTCACAAGTAACGGTGCAACGGAAGGCAAAGAGGTAAAAAAAAAAACGGCTGCGAAGTGAGAGGCACGAAGTTTGCGCGCCGACGGTGCTGGGAGGAAAGATAAATTGTACCTTTTTAGACTTTAGGGGCCCTCACTCTGTTGGACGAGTGAAGTTAAAAGGTGGGTGGTACTTTGGAGTGCCTTGATCCCAGTAGCACCACAGGGCCGCGTTGAATAACTGTGGCTCAGGTCGAGAGTTCGCCTTTTGCTCGATCTTTGGACCCTGAATATCTCGGTGCAGTAGATAAGTGGCAACGCCACTTGTGAAGCGGAACTATCGAGGAGTGAAATGTATATGAGGAAACACGGCTGGGTTCTGATTTTGTAAACTGAGTACCGCAGCAAATTGCTACCGGAATTCCAGCAGCAAGACTTTGGTTATAGAGGGACTCGTTATGTAGAAGAAAACAAACATCCATGTGGCGGGGTTTATTTTGTACCAGCAACCAAAGATCCCCAGACCCCACCCTCGGACTATAAATGCCAGGGCCCGTATTGTTGCTAATTCCAACAATGGGCGTTAGAAAGAATGAAAGATTAGCAATTCCAGTCTAACTAAGGAATCTATTATGTACTGGGAATCAAAGCTCCTCGACCATCTCTACATTATAACGTTATGGGCTATGTGTGCCCAGGTATCTCGAGGAAAACCCATCACGCCTGTTTAATACATACAAAGTAGTTGGAGGCCTATCATCATTCATTGGCTAACGCTACCTATGCTGGCAAGATAAAACTTAGGTATGCTAGCACCGCCATGAAGCCACGCCAGCACTGCCACATATCTTGCTCAATTGACATCATGACGGGCTTAAGGGACAGGTCATGATAGGGAAGAAACATACCATCAGCTACTGAAGATTGTTCTTTGTGCGCCCAATAGAGCATCCTTGTATAGCTGACTACCTGACACATATCATCAGCAGACATAAGAATGCTTAGCAAATTATATTCAGCTTGTAGGTGCATGCGATCAGCGCAACTTTCCTGCGCAATGGCGGGCTTATACACCAGCTGGTTTGAATGTAGATCTCAAAGCCTCTGTTTCCTTAAATCAATCACAGCAAATCGGCCCATCATGATATGGCAGTACTAAATGAAAACAGGCTCTCCAAATCTCACAAGCTCAAGCATCGAATCGCCAGCACTAATGCATGAGTAACTCGTCTACAGTATAATACATCTGAGCCTATTGACTTCCCTGAGCCACCTTCTCGGCCGCAAGCTTGGCCTCCATCTTGCGGCGCGCGGCAAGAATCATCTCGTCCCTCCTGCGCTGTAGTGAAGCCTGACGCTCGTCCTTGTTCGAGCTCCATCCCTTTCCTTTCACGTCCTGATCCTCCTGCGACGCGCTATCCAGCTTACTCTTGAGGTTGTATCGTGTAATAAGATCCGGCTGCGCTGGCTTCTCGGGTTGTCGAGGCGCCGTAGCTGCGCTACCGCTTGTCGCGGCCTGGCCTGGAGGGGGTGGCGGCTGGAAGGTAACAGGGGGCTAAACAGGTGGTGATACTGTCAGTAAAGGGCCGTTTGGAGTAACGATACGGAAAGACGGAAGGAGGGGTTCGGCATACCGTGTCCAGTCGGCCAGAGAGTATGCGCTCTGTCGTGGTCTGGATGTTTCCCCCGTTGCGCTGCAGATCCCAAAGAATGCTCCGTCTGTCCGCCTGCGGAAACATCTGCTGTATTCTCTCAACTGCAATCTCTCTTGATCGGAGGAATGCCTCGGGAGATCGCGCAGGTCGAGGTGGCGAAGGTCCTGCAAAGAACATGTATCTTATCACCAGGCCCGAGACGACCAGAATGGCCAGTAGATATGGCAGCGAGATTTGGTCGTCCGACATGATTGTATCGTGCGTAAGAGAAGGACAAACGATTCGCTGCAGAAATTGTGACTAGAATAATGGTCAAGGGACGAGGTCGCCCAATGATGAAGCCAAAGTGACGATAAAAGTATTATGTACAGTTGTAAGTTGAAGAGCTAGAGAGCTTGGATCGTGGGTCGAGTGCATGTAATAAGCGTTGTTCTTACGCCCAAGTGCCTACGTGCCCACCAAAGATGGGGCAACCTACAGACGGCGCTCCGCTGGCTGCTACCTTGGAAATCGAACATGGGGAATCCTCGGCTAATCGTGACAACAACAACATCGATGCATCGCCAACAGCGACTAAGACAGTCAATATTACAAACTCACACTCTCATTCTAATGGAGTCATGGTTTCCCTCTTTGGTCCTGATCAACGTGGGTAGCGTCACAGAGTACTCAAACATATGCACAGAACTGAAAAGCATCGTTCATTGACACAACAGTCCTATATCCAGGCGACAAGCCAGCCCTCAGTAATGGAAGAGCGTTCATTCATAACCCAGGTCCGATCCCATCCCCAAGAGAAACAGAAGCCGTTGCCCCGTCTTGATGCCATAACGCCCGTTCGTATGTTTCATACGTGTCAATCACCGTGCTCTCCCGTACCTAGGGGGAAATTGTCTTCAATCAAAGCAGTGTCAACCCCTTCATGGCCCGACCTGCGCCTGGTTCAATGTTGTATCTAGGTCACCATAGTGCAGTGTAAACTCCTTCTGTACAATATGTTAGTTTCTAGCAGCGGAAAATTTGGTAGTTCAACATACACGATCCTTTCGCCAGTTGTTTGGGTCCCAAACGATGTAGAAGCCTCGCTCATGGTTGGGACTCAGTATTTGAGGCGTCATATGCTCATCTTTGGTCAACCAGATTTCCATCTTCCTGTGCCATCTCCAGTTTCTCGAATGTCTAACAAGGAGTTAGTGAATAGTACAATGGGCTGGGTTTGCCAAGGTCTTACAGCTCTACCGCAGCCATCTGCTGCTTCACATCCGCTGTGCAACTGTAAAAGATCCAAAATAGAGTCTCCTCATTGAAGCTCGCAATTTTACTCTCAATGGGTTGCACATTTGTCACATTATAACAATCCGGCAATCGGAATTTTCCATTAGCAAGCGGTACCCTGGGGGGTGAATCATCAAATAGCGAATAGTTTTGGGTAGAAAACAACCTGCAAATATGTAAGTAAAAGCCCGTGGCCCAGAGCAGCCTCACTTACTCGGGAGAACTTATGTCGAGTCCTAACGAAGAAGGATCCATGCCCACGACCATGGCGTGGTAGTCGGGATAGTTGTGCATTAATGTCTGCAGGCCCTTGATCCCCCACTTGTCCACTGCAGGCATGCCAGCAAGAGGATCAATAACATCAGATCCATGGGCTTCTTGGTCGCCTTTTGCTTTCATAGAGGCAGAGTCATTGTTGAAACCTGCTGCGGGAGAAGCAGCATCAGTAGGGCCCTCCTCCCTGGCCGACTTTTGCCGTAGGTCTTCTTCAAAGCCAGGAGGTTTACCATCTTGTGGTCTTGACGAGCCTGAAAGGGTTAGTATGTTGGGTTTGAATCTGCGTAGCGATGAACATACCAGGAGCTCCGATACCAGGCGGTGATCTCACTTCATTGGCTCGACTGTTAGCCGACAATGCATTCAAGAGACCGTTCCCCCTATTGCTTGTTGATGGCCCTGGGCCCGCTTGCGAGCCAAAGCCAAGAGAAGACATCAGATTCGCCGTCCTATCGGATCCCATCTCGCCATTCGAAGTTTGATTGAGTGGCGGGAAGTCATCAACGCTGCTAGGTTGAGGTTGTTGTCCAATGTTACCTTGGTTGCCGAATCTAAATCCGCCTGGCACTCTTGATGAGGTGGGACTGAACATGTCATCCTGGCCACCTTGCTGAGGAGTAGCTTGGTTACGCTGAATGGGTCCGCCCAAGTTTCGCGAGCCAGCTGTCGACCACATAGATGACGGGTTGGCGTTCGACATTTGGGCGTTGTTCGATAATGATGGAAATTCGCTAGATGGTATCAGCAGGCGCGTCTTGTAAATGGCTGGCTGAAACAATTCAATGCCAAAAAAAAATGATGTTGCAGGTCCTTAGACAATGACTGTTTCCAGGTAGACATACGACAAGTCAAGGGATGTCGAGGGTTGGGAGCCTGACAAGCTTTGCGCAAAGCTCACGTTTCCGCCAAGTTGACGTCCAGCATTTTGGGGACCTGCTCCAGCCATTGGAACCCCTCCGAAAGCCCAGCCAGAATTGTTATTTCCTGTATTTGTTCGCCAATATTAGCCTAAGCCCATCGCCAATGCAACCCAGCCAACACAGAACAGCGCATGAATCGCAAGCATTGCGGTACGGCGTACCTAGTTTTCCGTTCGGTAATCGATTCGTCCCTGCCCGTCCTGGCTGTTGTTGAGGTTGTTGTTGACCTCCAAATCCACCAGGCATCCCGCGGAGTGTCTGTGGCACTGCCCCTGCAATTCGATGACATATGTCAGCGTTATCCTGCCAATGCTTGCTTGATGGTTCTGCTTTTCCCAAGACAATCCGCCTTCAATATCCCCGAGCTGATCCTGATCCGTTTTCAGGTCCATTGGGGCGACCTGACGGCACATTGACAGGGTCATTGAGGTCGGCGGAGGGGTTGAAGGTGGCCAAGGGAGCCATAGAGCTCGTGAATGCGTATACAGGCGCACATCTTTCTCTCGGCGCAGCTGTTCCTCGGAGGCAGGAAGGGAGACAGATATTGGCAAATTTCGCTTGCAGCGCGGGGTTTGAAGGCTGCAGAAGAATAAGGTCGTGGGGGTGCGTCCTACCTGGCCTATTCATGCTTGTAGAGGTTTGTCGCGAGTGACTAAGTCGAGATGCAGCGCGGTACGATGTTGTAAAATGGGAATTTCGTAGCAAAATTTCGAGTCGGTGCGACGTCGATGCCTTTTTGTGCTGAGGGAGACAAAAGGGTAAGGATGTTTGTCGATGCGATCGTTTGCTCCAGGGCTGAGAGAGCCTGGCCTTAATCTGTTGCTGTGTTGGAGAAGGCTGGCGGCACTTTGGAAAGGTGGATGGATGATGATCCGTGAGCGGGAATAAGTGGGTACACCCCGACATCATGGCAAACACCAACAATGTCTAGAACTATATTCGTATCAGGCTAGGTACCTAATGAAGCTGGACAAACACTGGAGGTTCTCTATATCGCAATTAAGGAAGCTTCAGTTAGTGATTGCTAAAATCGTTTTATAGAATCGACGTTCCCTTCTGCACCTTCACCCAAAACTGCCTAGTTCTTGGCATATAGCCAATGTCAAGGCAATATATCAGCTTCATGTTCTCCTTGGTCAAGCTTAGGGACAAAGCTTCTCTCAGGCTCTAATCTATGTGGTACATTTTTCGTGCTCTGCATATCATTCGATGGCTTTTTTGAAGCTGTCTTCAAAGCCAACGCCTGCTACATTTCTTCCAATCAAAATGATTTTACCCTCCTGGGGCGTCTCATCTCCCGATGGCCCGTCATTTATCTCAAAGACCTCCCTCACCCCCTGCAGCATCTTGACATCTCCGTTGGCAAACACAAGGCGCCCCTTTGAGCGGTGAATCTCAAAATCGCCTTCTTCCTGCGTTTCGGGTAGTTTGTTGTCCCATAGAACTGATCGCAGCCAGCGGTCAACAGTGTCTAGCTGTTCCGGTTCAAGGCGACCGACAGGAATTGTAACAGTTGAGATGGTCTGAACGGTTAGCGGCCTGTTTCTTACGAGAATCCAGTCTTCGGTCGGAAACTTACAGGATCGAGATGACTGTGTCCCTTGGCATTGGCATCCGATTCATTGAACTGGTCGTATGCATGTAAATCGAGCAAGAATCCCTCTAGTTGGGGAACTACGCTCCTCTCAGTCACATGGATCTTGGCAAGACCATTGATCGACTGAATCCTTTCCTTGACCTGGTTCAGTTCAGTTTCGGATACCATATCAGCTTTGTTTATCACAATCACGTCCGCATGAGAGATTTGGACGTGGGCGGTTGTCATGACAGGGCCATGGCTGTGGTGATCGTGCCCTTCGACGATACCCTTTGGGTCATCAAGACTGCGTAAGATATTCTTCGCATCGACCAAAGTGACGATGCCATCAAGGTAAATGGTGCTTCCGAGACCATCATCAACCCAAAAGAGAGGTGCCAGGTTACCAGGATCAGCTAGGCCAGTGGTTTCGAGGAGGATGTAATCAAATGCGCCCTTCTTCGACATCAAGGATTCTATAGCATTGACCCCAGTGTCCCTGTCACCGGTCAGTAAGACGTCGATCAAAATATGTGCAGAGCGTACTTGACAGAACAGCAAATGCAGCCGTTGCCAACTTCTAACCACTCTTCTACTTGCTCATCTCCTTTGTTCACAGTAAGGGACTTCTCGATGTCGAGCGCTACAACGTCATTTAGAATGGCAAAAATGATTCTCTTCGAGACACTTACAGTCCCCAAATTCTGTCTATCGAGTTAGTGGCCATTTGTCGAAGAGTCGTGATTTCTAACCATTCATGATAACGGCGATCTTTTTGCCATGTTGGGCAGTGAGGATGTAATTGAGCAGTGTTGTTTTGCCAGCCCCGAGATAGCCTATCAAATATCAGAATTGTACTCTCGTATGTACAAATAGTAATACCTGTCACGATGGTGATAGGAACTTTGACTGTGATCTCTTCATCCACATCGTTCGCAGTCGTATCGACCAGCTCTGGCGGGGCATCGTCATCAAAATCCATTGCTGTAGGGTGACCGAGCGGGCCGTTGGATTTATTCTGAGTTTAAAATGATGCCGAAAGGAATCTACCGTCCAAAGAAAAATGTTAACTTTCCGAGTTTTGGGGAAACAAGTTCTATACAGCTTCTCACATTTGTTTGTACTACGTAAATACCCACCTTCCTTTCTCAAATCGAGTTTATAGGTAGAGAAACCTGGGAAGAACTCAGATGCGTGTAAGTTGCACGGTCCCCCCTTAGCTGCATCTAGGTAGGTTACCCCCCGGTGCTGTTATGCATATATCGAATCTCCACTCTAAACTCCCCCAGCTTAGGAGGTATACCGGCAGCCCTGTCCAGCCACTTGTCAACGCAGTGCCCAGCCTTGTATGGGATTAAGCGCCCAGCTCTCGTCGGAACCCAATCTTCACGCTCAACATTACAAACTTTTCGACGAAGCTTCATAAGTCACCCCGTCATGTCGCTAGGACCGAGTTCACCAAGGCTTCCAAGCCCCCCGCCAGCGGCTGAGATCCAGATGGCGCCCATGTCTCCGTCAGGCGGCCCAGCAGCCAGTCTCCAAACAACACCTCAAGAGCAAACACAGCTTGAAGCTAGCTCCAGGCGGCGGATACATCCAGGAACGAAAGCGGCAGATATGGCGGCTGGTCCTCCTTTGATACCGCTACAAGAGGTACTTGGACTTGGAAGTCAACATATCAAGAGCTACAAGCTAACATAGTCCAGCTCGACTCTGCATTTCAACTCCAAGAACATCTGGCCGCCCTCCATTGCTACCATACCGCCTCCAATACTCAGCCAATTAACCGCGAAACCGCATTGCAGCTTGCCACACCTCCCAGCGGCGTGGATCGAACGATCTGGCTCTATGAGCTTTGCCGCTTTCTCATTTCGCAGTGCAATTCATTGATTGTTGGCTTCCTCTTCGACACCCCGCCATGCAGCGCAAACACGTGCCCGGAGATGCGCGCTTCCGAATGGCAGTTCCTCTGTGCAGTTCACGAGCAGCCCAAGAGCTGCTGCGCCATCGACTACTGCTGTCATACTCTGGACTGGGCTGCCAACGTCGTGACCGATCAGAAGATCTTCCCTAGCCGATTTGTTGTTCACAGCGACAACCATAGCAAAAACGTTGGCGTGAAGAATCTCGTCAATGTGTTCCGCAGACTGCATCGCATATTTGCGCACGCTTGGTTCCAGCACCGTGGCGTTTTCTGGTCTGTCGAGGGAGAAACAGGGCTCTATGTCTTGTTCAAGACAGTATGCGATTTGTATGACTTGCTACCTGCTGAGAACTACAAGTTGCCACCTGAAGCAGAGGGACTTGAGATACCCCATGTCGAGCAGGAGGCTGCGCAGCCTCCACCCACTATTCTTAAGCCCTCGTCTCACCAACGAGGCCCCCCTGCTGAGGAGGATAATATGCATCCCACAAGAACGAATACTCGTCGACATATTCGAAGCAGCCCTTCGACAGGGAGTGCCGTGACAACCGTGATTGAAGCCGAAGAGGAGGACGCAGATGGAGTCTCACGAAAGCTCAAAAACATGCACCTCACCGCGCCCTCTCCAGTAGAAGAAGAGCCAGAAGTTGCCGAAGTCCCTGTTATCGTTGAACAATCAGTTATAGGCGAGGCCGAGTCTCAAAGTCGCGATCCTGTTGCCGAAGATGATGGTGTCAACGAAGAAGACGAGGAGGATGAGAATGAGGATGAGGATGATGTTGACGATGCCGACCAAACAGTTGTTGGAGACGCATCTGAAACGGATTCTACAGACGATGATACCCAAGATAACGAACCCGATTCAACCAATGGCCCAGTTGAATCCACAGAAGCTCAAGAAAAAGGCGCCCCAGAGGAAAAGTCGGCCGAAGAAAAATCAACCGAATCGCAGGAGTCCGCTGGAGATTCGGTGCAGACCACAGCAACCTTGGATACTTCTGATACTACATCAGATGCTGAGGACAACCCTTCTGAGGACGAGACAAAAGCTACAAACCCCACATCTACAAACGAAAGCAAAAAGGATGAGCAATGATGGACGAGATGTAGAAACCATGTCAGTCAGCTCATCTTTTGATTCGGGAACATGGCAGAGTGGCCGTCTAGCTCTGGCCACAGTATATAATATGTCTATCTAATAATACAACCGAATATGGAACCCAGATCGATGGGCACGCCTAGTTTTAGGCCAACACTTGCAATCTCAAGCGTGGCATCCCATCTGTCTAAAAACTCCCGCTTGTGCCATGTAAAGATGTGTTTCCCCAATAAATACATTCCCGATCTACCCATCTCACATGAAACGACTGTTTGATCATCCATCCAGGTTATAGCTTCATAGAGAAGCAGTCGTGTGGTCCAAATCTTTAAAGAGAAAGAAGATTTCTGCCGTTGTTCACACATACGAGTTTAGTTAGCACACACCGGCCATAGTACGAGAACGGCCACTCATAGAGTGCCGCCGTTTTTGCGCAGAAGCCGAGTACTTCTTCATTGCGTTGCACCTCATCAGCTCTTTACGCTTGGGGCTTCCCCTCCTTGCGAACTCGAATCTGGGCCAGGCTTCGACGGCGCATTGGCGTCGTCCATTAAGGACATCTTCGCGAAAATATGTCGCACCTCACGAAGACTCTCCTGTTGAGCGGTGACAGCTGCAGCATTACGCTCATCCGCGAAGTTCCGAATTTCCTGTAACACTGGGCTGAACCCCTCATTGTTGGGAAGCCACCATTGTACGCAACAAGGCTCCCGGAATAACTCGGCCATCTTGGTACGCAAAGGCAAAGGATGTATATATCTGTATTAGAATTAGTATCTTGGTTGGATGTATACGAAAGTGATTGTGCCCTTACCCCATTGTTTCAAGCAAGGCAAACTTCCGGCGAAACCACATGTGATGTCGTGCATCCTGAGGGCAGAACAAAGCAGCAATGGCGATACAAGCCTGAACCAGAACTAGGACGCCTCTGGGAGTGGAAGGCCAGAATTCCAAGGTTTCGAAGTATTGACAAGTCCTGTACGCATGCCGATTTAGATCCGCGAACAGTTGATCTGGTTTCATCCCCGATGATTGACATTTATGCATTATCATGATACTGTTCCATTCTGCACATAGAACTGTAACGTTGAATAAGGGAGGTTCGTAAAGTATGCCCACTGTATAGGGGTTGACAAAGTCATCCGGATCGAGTGTTTCGGCAGAGGGGAAATCTCGAACAAGGTATTTTGAGTCTTGGAGAGCAGGGTCCCTTTTCTCTTTCCAGTCTATCAGCCGCTGGTTGATGAGCTCGTGTTCTTTGACAAAGTCTTCAGGAGATATCTGGCCTCTACTGCCTCGTGCGAATAGAATCGACATGTCGTAGGAGATAAGGCGAAGCTGAACGGACCATTCATCAATCTTCCAGTGTATTTCATCTGGGTTGGCAGCGACTCCCTCCCTGTAGAAATCCAGCATGGCCTGGAACCATTCTCGAGGTAGGTCAGTTGGGAAGCCTCCCATCAATGCAACAAAACTGTCGAACCGAGCATACCAGGAAAGGCACATACGACCCACAGGGGTTCGCATAATGGTTTCTGGTGTAAAGATGCTCGTTATTATCCCAAAGGCCGCTTTTTGATGCCCCATGAGGTTAACCCAATCGCCAAAATACTCCTAAGCCATATTTTAGATCCAGAACATCGGATTGTAAGGACTAACGATAATACATACTTCGATAGTAGCAAGTTGCAAGATCGTCAGAAGAGTGCCGATGTTGGGCTTTTCCTTTCTTTGCAGCAGACTTAATAGCTGTGTTACGCTTTTGTTATAGTATTGTAGAAAATCTTGAAGCTTCCCCTGTGGATTTTGGAGTGTAGAGTGATATGCCGAGAAACCCACGACTGCGTTCAATAAGGGCTCGTGGCGGGTAGCCATGTTGGGCAAGATTTTCGTAAAAAAGTCATCGGAGTCGAGCGGTATGCAATAATTAAAGTGATTGAGGTTCTCCACAAAGAAGGAGAGGCCTTGCTGATACTGTGATGGTAAATGTGACCAGTCGGTTTCTCCTAGGTTAGTAGGGAACTCGGAAGAGGGATAAACAGCTGCCAGACTACTCGGAGTAGCTGTTGCGGTGGAAGGTGAGGCGCTCTTCGATTGCACGGAAAACTCCGGGGACCTGGTCTGGCCTTCTGTATCTTCGTCCTCGTCCACAATCGTCTCAAGTTTAATGTCTTGTTCGGCATCCTCGTCATCTTCCGATTTTGTTGAAGGGGGACTGGTTTGCTGGGCGGTTGCAGGAAGGTCTTTAGATTTACCGGCCGATACTGCAGAAGCTTTGGATGATGGGGGGTCAGGATAGACGCATTCTCGATTTCCCTTTTTACAACCTTAGTATTGTCAGCATTTTGATAGCATGCAGTTGGCAAGTAGCTCAGTCCTGCACCTACGTTCGCAAATTGGCCTGGTTTCGTCACACTGAGCGAGTTAGATACCCTTTTACATGAATGATAGGAATTTACCGCTGGGGGCATACCTTGACTCTTCGACTACGACACATGAAGCAGCCAGAGCGAGTTCGTCTGTGTTTAACCTGGTCAACTGCCGTGGCTGTGCCGGCTGCTGATTTCCGACGGGCCTTCTGTGATTTGCCCGGATTAAACATCATCGGATCTGGGAATCCGGTAAAGTACCCGAGCTGCTGGTATGAACCAGGTATTGTGGCGGGCATCATATGCATTGGCGTGCCGTGGATTCGCGGATCAAGCATCTCTTCAGGGGATGTCGTCGGAATCATCCCTGCCCCAGACATCGACGACAGAAAGTGGTGGTAGTAGTCTCCCATTGTGGAAAGTCAACCAATATGGCTCGGGTCACTCAAATGCTTCAAGCTAGTTGGAGTTAAGAGAGCGAGTCAGCAGGACGTGCCTTGCATGCTTTCGAGAGCAGTGTTTACTAGGTAAGCAGGTCCCAGAGATCAAGTTGAAAGGCACCGCTAAGACAAAGCGGTTTGTTCTTCAATATTCTGAAGCTTAGTTCGACGGAACAATAGTCGACTATTGGCTATTGAGGAGCCAGTTCCAGTGTGATAAGGTGGTGAAAGAGTTCCGATGGAATGTTCCTTTTCCAAACATGGAAAGCTAGTGTCTCGGGAGTAACTTGGCGGATGAACGTGGCCTCGCTCAAGTTGAACAACAAATATGTAACGTGATGTTATAATGATATCCAATAGTTTCAAAGCCGACTATGAAAGAGACGAATGTCAATCGAGGTTGCAAGATTAGCTGTCGTCGGTTCTTGTCAGCTACTGGGCAGAAAGATCTTGCATGCTGTTGCCCTCACTGGATGGAGTTTTTTTTTTCAAGATCGTGCTTCGGTCAATGGTGAGGGAGACTCAGGATAGTTGTATTGTGGGAAGGGGGTCTTCAACAACAAGCAAGAGCATACACACATGCAACGCCAGCTAGAGAATAGAGGGGCGCTACCATTCGGGACAGGGAGGAAAGATTGATTGATGCAAGTTGTAGGTGCCCGTAGCAGCAGGATATTAAATTGATAACTGGTCCTCAGATCCACGTAGGGGGGCGTCCTTTGAAAACGGCAACAGCGGGGATGTGTTGACTCGAAGTGGATTGGCTATGCAGTTGGCTGAGCCCCTGGTGATAAAGATGAAAGCCAAAGCAATGAGTTCTGTCGTATGCAAGCCTGACGGGGCGTCAAATCGCTGATCAATGAAAGGCCCGGGCTCGTGGGTCCCGGTAACCGGCCAAGAGCTTAAAGCTGTGCCCTTTGACGGTCCGACGAGGGGAACGATCCCACGTTGTTTGACAGGCACGATTAAACACGGGTAGATGGTCCGGGCTTAAATGTGACTCTGGCAGTGAGAACAGAATAGGAATATTCGGTCATTAACATATGTGGCGGCGCCAGTGCCTTGATTGAAGAATGCTCTTCAACTTTGTGCAAATGTTGATAGCTATGTGGAGGAAAGGACTGTGTTGAATTCAGGCAGGACAGGGTAACAGTGGATGTGTATGTGCCAGCAGCGCTGAGTTCCCACAACTTCGAAAGATGGATCAGCTAAGAATAGATAGTTGCTGTTGAAGTTGTCTCAGTGTATGACTATTGGCGGAAGAAGAAGCTTGGGAAATTCGGTCAAGGGCTGAGATGATGAATCCACGACTAAGACGCGTCGAGCAAAGACCAACAACAGTGTTATGAGTGCAAAGCTGAATGACATATAAATCCATCAACGGCGCGTTGAATACGGTTAGCAACAACGATGATCGATGTACCAGGGGTGACTGAAAACCGTAACAAAGATTGGGTGACGAGATGGATGATGTTATTGCTAAACAGAGCAGAGCGTGGGGCGGGCTGAGCTTGTCAGATTGGAGGGAAAGGGAGTGAAAATGAAAGGAAACGGGAAGGAAGGAACCACCCCCCAGTCGTGCTTGCCTTCCAGTCTCCCAGACCTAATATGTCACTGTACCTTCCTTACTACTAAAGACACCTTCTTGGACTGGAAAGAGGTAGATAGACACGGCTACCTAGGTACCTAGTCTAACATGGGACTCAATCTAGGAGCCCTCCCACTCACTACTAATCAAAACCCTTCCATTCTTCTGTCTTTCCGAAATCTTGCCTCACAATTATTGAATCGACCAGGATTCGAATACCCCCGAACAGCTCCGCTTTGTTCGGCATGATGGAATGCGTCCGATCTCCTGGGTCCTTGTTTCTCTCCGTGTGAAATGCCGTTAAAGCCTTACCCGACTGGGACAATGCCGAAGCCGCAGACGGACATTTGCAGCTAATGGGTCGACCTTAGTTAGATTCTTGATGTCGGAACCGCTTCCCTGGCTTTGGGTCATCAAATTCGAGGTGTGAAGACACGGATAGTACACTCACAGGCTTTATTGATCGATGGGGTCTTGACCTAATGCAGCTAACACTGGACAATGTGGAATAGGCTCAAACAGTTCGCATCCCAGCAATCCCAAGACTTTTCAGCTTCAGTCCACTTAGTGTCGAAGGAGCATCCTTCTTGTCTTATGCTCAGACGAAGCTATCGATTGTGGTCAATCCTTGCAATTGAAGGTTCGCACAGGCCAGTCCTGGTCTTGGTACGTTCAGTCCAGGTTGATGGAGATGAGGGTTAGGACGAAATCTTTGGGCGGCTCTTTTTCCTTGACGGTCTCGAGGTTCATAGCCTATACGACAACCAGTCCAGGACGCCATTTAATCCTCTTTACAGTAATCCACCTTAACCACGTCTTTGTTAATCTGGCGTTGTGACGCCTGTCGGGTCTATACGTATTCAGGGATCACCCATGAAGGGGTCAATCATCAACGGTGGTGCAACCTATCAGGACTCTCTCAAATCAGGAGCTCCTGGGATGACTGGACTGAGACTAGAGAGCTGGCAGCACAATAACGTCGACAGCCCTATATCAAGTTTTGACCAGAAATGAAGCATCCGCTCATATCATCCACGGTATCTTCTGTTTCGATAAAGTGCAGCCTTTTCTTCTGTCTGCCAGGAATTACTTACGTACAAAAAATCACACTTGCGGACTTTCCTCACCTCAGACGTCCGTACCTGTCATTGACAAGCTTGGCATTGGAATGTAGTCATGGTCCCTGGTTCGAGACGACTGAGATGACGATCTGATAGGGCATCATCAACAAGGGTGCGCAAAGAAAGATGTAACGCTTTGGAGGAAAAGCCGCGGAGGAACAAGTACTTTACCGTGGTCCGGATATGTCCCAATTTCTGGCTGTGAACCAAAGAGGCGAGCAGCTTGATGATGTCCCAGCGCTTGGATCAAATCCCGCTCCCGGCACTGCGTGGGTATTAGTCGCGTGGCTGGACCCAGCAATGAACGATTCTGTGGGTCATGGCTGTCAGGGAGCTGGTTTGGGCTCTCAGTTAAGTCTATTCTCCCTTATCATCGACATCATGTCGACGTCGAATCTTGGTTCTCACCTTCAAAACAAGCATGTGGCGAAGACCCAAGAGACTGCCTCGGAACTTCTGGTTTCTGGTCCTTTTCTGACTATTATTTCGAAATATGATATTAGGGTCGAGAAACGGATGCCTTTTAGCTTGGATAGCACGAAATATGCCATCCAGACATTTTGTTCCAACGATCCAAACGAATGGAACCAAGTATGGCGGCCTGGATTTGATCGTCCTGATACTTCTCTAGTCCGAGCCGCTTTCTCGTGGACGCCCGACAGTCGGTTTCGAAACCAAGCACCCATGCCTCATCCAACATTCGACCATACCACGTTGGTTCAACACTGCATATTTTGGTATCCCACTACATACCCTTACGATGCATGTTAATATGGTGGCTTGGAATTAACATGCAAGCCCAGCCAGTGAGGAGTAACCTTGCATGAGCCCCAACTTGATAAATGCAGAGTATTATACCCTGCCATAGCCCTGTAGGGTGGATGATATTGGTATTGGTCAAGCTGTACTGTTCTTCTATCATCGGTGCCGGCACCTGATGTTCGTCGACGTCTATGATCTCTACGTATTACATGGACCGTCCGGCTTTGAAGTTGAGGCTTTACAGGCTTGGGCATAGGCAGTGCCTATCCGTATCGACGCTACAGTATAATAACAACAACAGAGAGAATCCTGACTTGTCACAGTCTGCAGACTCTACCGACCTGGTTGGCTTCTAGAACAAGTCAGAGCTATCTGCATTAAGCACCGATAACTTAAACAATTATGCATTGCTATATCGTCAAGAACTTAGAAACTACTTACATAGTATCCTGACGCATGCAGTGGCAGTACCCAATAACTGGGATTTACCTACGGCTGCTTAAAGGACCGCAATATTCAGCTCATTTTGCATTGTGGTAGATGACAGTCATGCCCGCAGCGTCTGCCCTAACCTAGGCAATAATGCGACAACCAACAGAAGACCCACCGAGAATATAGACATTATAGAGGTTTTGCTCATCCTCGACTGCTAAACGTTGGTTCCGGCAGCTTTGGAAAACAACGAAACTCCAGAGTACAATCCATTCAGGCAAAGTGGTTTTGATCTAAAGCGGCTTACTGTCCAAGACTGGTATACTGGTAGAGATTGGGGATTGGAAAGCTGTACGCTGGTCAGGCGAGGCTTGTGATGTCCAAAATCTCAAGTGTTCTATAGGCCAGCGCGCGCTTCGGAATGTTTTCATCCTTGCGCTACCCCCCACTTGCGTTCACGTATCATACCCATTCTCTTCATGCTTCATTGACAAGATACTTACTACATACGTCAAGGAAGCTCTGGCCAATACTGTCACGACCCGCCAGGGCACTCTTTACAAGGGTACCAATTTCTTCAGCGCTGCTGAAACTGCTGAAGTAACCTGACAAAAAAGGGTAGACCGACATCGAGGGCATGGTCGCGAAAAAGCCTGCTCTAGCAGCACACCACTATAACAAATTAACTCTACGTTAATCAGATTTGTCCTTGGCAAAAGGCACATCTTCCTGGCCTCGAAATATAAAAGCAGCCGGCTCTCTTGGCGGTCTCCATCTTCAGAGACTAAATGCTCTGTTAAGAAGTAATGCTGATCCTGGCAGGGTACGGTGTTCTATTGCCGCTGGAGACTACTGTGACATCGTAAGGTAGAAGAATACTTCGATAACAAGACAAGAACCGGGATACTGCATATCTGAAAACGGACCCATCCCATGGGGCTCTTTTGCAGTTGTCATATCGATACGACTTGGGCAAGAATCCTCCACAGGGTCTACGAAAGTCCTCGGCTTTAGCGCCTTATTTCGTTTTAAAGCCGTTTCATATCTTGCAACCAGGTTTCCTTAGGGAACGAGGGTCAGATTAAATGTCTGAGTTGGGCGCAGCTACAGTACATACCTACAGTATGGAGTACATTGCATCGATCACAGCAGAACATCGATGGTGCTGGTGGGGGTTTCGTCCATAGCCCTTACATACTGTACAGTAGCAAGACATCATCCATTGAGGGGTTGCGGGGAGCAGTGGAGATGAATCAAGCGGCGAGAAACCATACCGAGCCTCACTCTTGTTCTTCCGTTTGGAAACCCAGGGACCAGGGTTGACCTGACCATGCAACAAGATGTGGAAATTTCCGCAAGTTAGGCCTTTCAGCCTGAAATCCCTTGGGTGGGGCGCGGATCCGAGTCTCGGGGCTCCGTCTTATTTTGACTCTTTGAACATTAGCCGCCGACTGTTGTAGCTAGGTAAGTTAACTATGGAGTGAGATTGATTGCTGTATGGCCGACAGCATTGTGCAGTCTTATCGAGGGTTTCGCCGAAGCATCCTGCGGTGCGCACCGCACCTTTGCAATTTTTTGTTTCCTCCATTGACTTACAGTTCCGTAATGGGACGTGATCTGCAGAGATGACCCCTGCTTGATGTTCACCTTCAATCAAGTCTGTCTCTTTTAGGTAGTTATTGCCCACGCTCAGATGGGACGTACATATAACAGAACGACAATATCGTGTAACGCACCACTGCTCGATCTGACAGCACTGTGCCCCTAGCGACATATCTCCTTGATCCGTGGTCGTCCGCTAACCAAGTAATACGCAGAAACCCCTAGTCGTCAGCTTTTTTTTTTTTTTTTTTGGATCCTGATGCACGTTAGGTCCTTACTCAACTAACGAGTCAGTACCGTAGCCGTACTCCGTACGGACATCTATACACTTTATATCGGCGCGACAGGGAATTCAGCAATGGCGGCCCTGATGAATATAGAAATAGGTCCGGCCAGCCTCACGACGATCAGTGCAGAGGGGATCTTCTGGTGGTCACAGCCGGCATGAAGCGCACCAGGATCAGGCGGGAAGCGCTCCACCCCTTGGACTATTTTTCAATCTAAGATGATATTTAGGTACTGTACAATGTTGTGGTTGTCATTACGTTGGGGACTTGTCTGTAGGTAGAGTAACTAATGATTGCTGACAGCAAACAGCCCTCTCTCTCCACTGCGGATATTGACCAGCACAAATGTTGCTGGTGTATCCGCAGCGAAGCAGTCATTGAAGAAGAGCGCGTCTAGGGTGACCAATAAATCTACAAGAAA